>JZKD02S1520524.1:626706-660437 GCA_000966675.3 Picea glauca | reverse complement strand
TATAAGGTTCCCCAGAAGAAGGGGTTCCTCCATTGGTACTCCCAGGATTCGACGCCATTAACACTGACTCAACCTAAGGTCCACTAAGTAAAAGAAACAACACACGCTAAAAAATTCTAAGAATCACAACCAGGCAAACAGGACCTTCTTTTGATGATCGTACTAGTTGGTGATGAAATCTAATGTCGCGTGATCAAGTCCAGAAGGGGCGGGGATAGGCTAGAACAGTTACAATGGCGACCTGCTTAACGGACTTACGCCTTGGTGCAAGCTTCCACGTAGTAATTGTGGATTTACCCTCCAAGGAGCCTGAGTGAGTTTGGCCAATGTCTGTTCCAGGTACAGTGAGACTTCCCGTCACCGTCACCTTGTGTAAGAACCTAAATATTATGGCCACTAAGGTTACCAATTCACAGTCAGCCCCTGGGCAGGAACAGTCGACAGTTCGATCTGAACGTACGGGCAGTGGGTATCAAGCCCGAAATCAACTAAGAAGCTTCCACGCAGTAATTGTGGATTTACCTCAAAGTGACCCCCATAATACGATCAGACCACCACAAACAGTTAAACCATGGAGGGTTAGTCCTCGTAGCTTACCCGAATGCAACCTCGTGCGTAACCCCTGTGTGAGAGGGGGATCCTAGGCAGACTTATACGATAATTGGATTTACTCTCCCTAACTCAGGGTGCTAATGTTTGTTTTAGAAACTTTGGAGAGTTATGCTCACATCCCTAATCCAAAGTACTACACCTATTCTACTGTTGGTGGAGGATTCTATCAAAGAAAAAGTTCTATATGAATTTTAATTAGCGTTGATTTTAGTGGCTGTTCTTTACGCAAAAGGGGTGCATGGGAGTGAAACAAGTGGAATTAAGACTCTGACCCAAAGAGTGCATCAAGCATGATAAGCAATCATTTACTTTCGATGAACATCTAGCTAAGGGAGAGAGAGAGTTCTTTCACTAATAAGCACAATTACAGAATGCCCTCAAACGATTCTTTCTCAATAAATCCCGATGTAATGCAAAAACTTTTAAATGCCTTCTAATATGCACAATCAATCATGCATATATCTTTATCGTTTGCGTATGGATGATGATCAATACAATCACAATGCTTATCTTCGCTAATTATCTTCTTGGCATGAATGAGAACCAAACTAGCATAAGCAAAAACACACAAACAATACACCCTTCATAGCAATCGAAACGAAAAAGAGAATGAAAGGAAACAATCAAAGAGAAAACAAAAGCTAAACACCCAAAAAGAAAAATCGAAGAATAAGGACCTTGACCCAAAGCAGAGTGAGGAGTTCTATAGGCCTTTGATGACCTTCACCAAGGTTTTGCTCGACTGAAGAGAAGAGAAAAACATAGCATAGGCTTCAAGCTTCATTCAATCAGGAAGATTCAAAGACAAACGGTGAAGAAGGCTACAAGATCCAATCAACAAGGTGCTTTATCCTTCAGAAAGACTGATGTCAAGATTAAACAGGAAGAAAAATTGACTCATAAGGTCACTCAGAAGAAGAACACAGAGGGAGAAACCCAAAAAATTGCAAATTTGGAGGGTTTCTGGGCCAAAGGAGGCTGGCGCTCTGTTGCCAAGGGCAAAGAGCGTTATAGCGCTCTGCTACTAAAAGCGCTGGTTCTCTCAAAATCTATAGTGCTCCCTTAAAAGGGCCAAGGGATCGTTATAACGCTTCCTGACAGTGTATTGGGGAGCGTCGACGCTCCGAGATAGTGTAAGGGGGAGCGCTCCTCTCCAAAACTCAGTTTTTGAGGTGCTTTCAGGTGGAAAAAGGTTGTTTGACTTCAGTAGATCAGTTCTCCTCCTTCAAATCAGTCATGTGAGATGTTATAAGTGTCTCCTTAGTGTCGTTGTCATGACAGTATGTCTGAACATCCTTTGCGACACTAGTGACCAACTTGCGACACTTGCGAAAGCTGAAGGGAAGATGTGACACTTACAACGACTGATAGGGACAATGCAACACTTATCCGTCTAAGCAATTTTGACGTGTAACAATAGTCATCAATCTTCTTCTTTATGCCGATGATATTGCTCTCATGGCAAGGAGTCCCCATGATCTTGAAAAACAACTAAGAATCCTCAAGGATTTTTGCTCCAATATGGGTATGACTGTTAATACTGATAAAACTAAGGTCATGATTATTAAATCCAATAAGATCACTTGTGATACCTTCGTATATGACAAAAAAAACTTGTTGGAAGTGAGATCATACAAATATATTGGAATTGATATTCACTGCAAGCTCAATTGGAATTATAGCATTGAGAAAAGGATTATTGGGGGATGGAAAGCTTTTTATGGGCTTGAAAACAATTGTAAATCAGCTGAAATTTGGAGTTGGGATAAGAAGAAACTCCTATTTGAGACTCTTGTTACACCTATTATTTTTTATGGATGTGAAGTCTGGGGCTTTAGTATCTCTCGTGAATCCTGGAGAAAGATAGAGCAAATACAAAAGAATTTTATAACCTATAATCTCAAAATTAAAGGAAATATTCCCTATCCCATCCTCCTCTTAGAAACAAGCCTCTCCCCCATTGCGAGCATGGCTATGACTAGATACCTAATGTATAAGAAAAATTTAAACAACATGGAAGACAAAAGGCTTCCTAAAATTGCTTCAAAATCGAGTTGTAACCACCATTGACTCAAGTGAGGATGGCATAAATATGCTCGGTCTTGGATAAACTATTGGGAAATCATGGAAGACACCATTTTGCAACATAAAGATACTATTAAAAAAATCGCCAAATCAAAATTTAAGGAGAAAATGTGGTGTTATAAAGAGTTAGAGGAAAAAAGAAAATTAAGGTATTATAAGGATGTAATCAACCTTAATCTAGAAGACCAAAATTATCTATCTGTTTTGCCAAGTGTAAAGAAAAAAATAAGCATTGCTAAGATAAGAACAAATTCTCATGAGCTCCATAGTGAAACTGAGTGTTGGTGAATTCCTAAAATGCCATGGGATGAAAGAGTGCGTTACATTTGTGACACTAAGAAGGTTGAAGATGAAAAGCACTTTCTCTTAGATTGTATAGCCTATACCCATATTAGATCTCATTTTCAAATTATTTGTCACACTACCAACCTTCATAACCTCTTAACATAACAAAAGCATGGTGATCTTGGAAAGCTTTTCTTAATTCTTTTTGAGCACAAAAACAAAATTCTAAAGAATCGCAAGTAATCACTTACCCTCTTAAGGTGTCATAAACCAATTCGATCTTAGTGGATGTTAATCATCATCATCGTCACTATTAAGATAGTTCAAGGTTATAGTGATAGTAATCACAAGTACAAGCTATACTAATTATTGATTCCAATTAATAATAATAATAATAATAAATTAATATTTAAAATTTTTAATTAAAATTAATAAAAATTTCCCAATCTTATTAAAATAATATTATTGATACAATAAAATTAAAATTATAGTAAAAACCTTATATAAAACCACATGAAAAACTATACACCATTTAGAATTTAGTGTCTTGTGGATTCATGCTACAAAATTTAAATGAAAAAATAGTTAATTATGCTTATAAAGTTCATGAGGTTGTTGATATATTTATTTAATTTAAAACTGTTAATACTTTTAATATATATATTAATTTCAAAATTTTATTATTTCGCGAGTCTAATCTCTCGTTTTAGGCATGCTACCTCACTAAAAAACAAACAAGATCTGGAACCTAGCTAATACTATAGATAAGATATCTCGGAAACGTGTAAGTTAGCGGGAACCTTACTAATACTATAGATAAGATATCTCTTTCTTTCTCCATAATTGGGAGTCCCCTATTTTGAGCTAGCCCTATTTACAGCTAGTGAGATTGCCTATTAGAGCTACTGAGATTACCTAGAGGTAGAGTAACTAACAAGACATGAAGCCGTTGATAAAAAAAATAATTAAAAAATATATAATATGTGAATTAATAGTGATAATATTTTAATAGGAAAAATATATTATCATTTAATATTATATTTAATAATTTTAGTTTTTTTCCATTTTCAATATTTTCTAACTTCTTATTAATTTAATTTTTTTAAAATTTATTAAAAAACATTTTTTCGATGACATGTAACATTAACATAAAAAAATATTTTCAAACTTTTAAAATTTTTTAAATCTAAAATTTTCAAGACACTTAATGAGAATCAATATAATACATACCCATCATTACTTATTGGTCTTTCATCATCTTTTATGAAAGGGTGCATAATATACCCAAACCACCATTGATTCCATCTTCATCTTAATTAGAGTAACATTCAAAGCTTTTACCCTCTATGTGGATGTCCCATTAAACATCGAAGTATTTTCGAACTTATAAATAATTCATTTGGAATGTTTTATCATTTTATAATGTATTTTATAATGTGTTAGAATTAATATTTATTTTAGAATTGGTTTGGATTTGTTAGAGATAGTTGACATATTCTCTTAATCTTTTTTTCTAAATTTGGAATAAGTTAGATCTCACAACACCTATATAATGAATTGTATCTGAGTTTGGAGTATGTAATAATAGTAATAATGTAAGTGTTTTGTGCATGAAATTTTTCTTTCTTGGTATTAGAGCATAGGTTTGTGAGAGTAGATAGTTTAATGTGAGTGATTGTTGGAATGCAAAAATTTTTGTGTGATTATTAATGTTGGATGATATTTAGTTTTGGGATGTTTTTTACTACTGTATAGAAGATAAATGTAGTGAACAATAGGTACTCAGAAATCCATAGTGATTAGCATGAAGATGTTCATTTCAATGCCTATGTGGCTTCACCATTTCCAGTTCCAGAATTGGAGAGGGTGCAGAGGGAAAATTGGTTATGTGGTGCCTACTCTTTCTTCTCCTCATCGTCATCACTGAGAAAAGCCTACCAAAACATAGAGATGGAGGCACTCAATGAGTTGAGTGAGATTGTGTCGGTCACTAATTTGAAGAAAAACTTATCCGCCAACTATTGTTCGGTGCATCATATGATGGCATGTTGGCCACGTGGTTACAATTGAGAGTTGTCACCAAATATTTTAGAGATGAAAGAGAGATCTGTTATTGGAACTTCAAAGAATCGTGGGAAGAGATGGAGAAAGTTTCATCCAAACTAGAAGGCCTACAAAAATTGACCAAACCTTTCAACTTCTGCCAATATCTTACCAGTTGGACATAATTATTTTACTAGATTTACCCAGAATTCTAAGTAGTGGCGATGTAAGTACAGCTTGAGTGGGCCTAATGGTTAAGAACATGTGTTTCCTCTTAAGAGGTCAGAGGTTCAAATCCAAAGGGGGGTAGGGTATGTATACCTTCGTAGACTTTACCAGTCAAATCGTTGGGCGGAGGGGGGTCCCTTGTCCCACAAACAAGGGGGTCTCATACACCAATTTGGTGTGCTGGCTTGGTCGTGACCTTAAAAATAGATTATTATTATTATTACTATTATAGTTTTCCTTTAGTGAAACAAATATGCATGGCCATTAAAATTCAACCTCCAAACACAGATCTTCTTACTCGATTGGGTGTTGGAACAAAATGCATCGGCGAAGCTAATGGAGGTTCCGACTGTTTGAATCTAAGTTATTGAACTGCAACATCCAGCCGATGAGATTGGCATACGTGCACTGAAATGGTAACCCGTTCGGTGCCATTTGACCTAAAGAAATTTTTGAGGTACTTCCAGAACAAACAAAAAGTTTTTTCCAAGGCCATAATGGGTAACCATTGAATTCGGTGGACATAGAGAATGGAATAAACTAGGAACATCAATGTTTCCCAACAAGTGCTACCATGTTTTCTTCTAAATTAGTAGAATAATTTTGATTGAGTGCAAATATGTTATATTTATTGTTTTAGTTTGTGAAATGAATTATGGAGAACCTCTCATAGAACAAGGTAACATAATTTAAGTTGGTGGTTCTTGATGTATGAAATGCCACAAGAACACGTCAGTGGTTTAGTTATGTCTACAGTCTGTTACAGCTTGTGGTTCTTGTAGTATTCAATAACTCAAGAACAATGACTATTGGTTATGTGTATAATTTGTGATCTTTGTGTGTTTGTGAAAAAGGACATGTTGTAAGATTGATTGTTGGATACATTTAGTATGTAGACTGATTTTCTATATAATTGGAAAATACAATGTGCTATATACTTCGACAGATGGAAGTATGTCAATAAAATGATTCAATCGAGACTTCTTTTATGGTAAATACAATGAGCTATGTACTTTGACATATGGAAGTATGTGAAGACTTGTTAGTCATTACAAACACAAAATTGATGGCCATAAGAAATTGTATCTGCAATGGATCAAGTGGTAGCTTAGAATTGATGGTTTTGAAGGAGCATAGTCTATGAGATCTCATATGTGGATAAAGATGTTGATGAAGATCAGACCAGATAGTGATCAAAGTTCAATTTTTTTTTTTTTTAAATATGTTTAATTGTTTTCAGTATTTTTCTTCATGATGTAAGCATTAAGGGAGCGTGTTATAATTAATGCTTAATTTAGAATTGGTTTGGGTTTGTTAGAGATAGTTGAGGCAAGAAGAGCATCACAATAGAGGCCACTGCAAGAAGAGAATCACAATAGAGACCACTACTAAGCTCTTCTTTGAATGAGTCTGGGTACATTTTGGAATCCCACAAACCATTGTCTCAAATTGGAACAATCGATTTATCAGCACATTCTGGTCAAGCCTCTAGTCACTGCTGGACACCAATCTCACCAAATCCATGGCCTTCCACCCCCAGATAGATGGCTAAACGGAGGTCGTAAATCGAATGATCGTGCATATCTTGTGCATATATAATTCCAAGCACCCTCACACATGGGATGCGAGTCTTCCCTATTTTCAACATAGCTACAGTTGATTCCTACATAGCTCAACTGACCACATACACCTTTAGGTGGGGTTGGGATTCCAACCATTGGGTCCCATAGATGTTGCACTACCCCTTGTGGTCACCTTGCTCGACTCATCTCCTGCTCCAACTAAAGTTGAAAAAGCCACATGGTTCATTGAGCGGATCCAACACATCCACCAATAGGTTCATGATATCCTACAAAAGTCCAATGACAAGTACAAGCAATGCCATGATCAACACTCGGTGCCACATAAGTTTCAGGTGGGTGAAAAATTTTGGTTGCACTTGCAGAAAGAGTGCCTTACATGACCCCATCATAAGATTCTCCCACTTTAGCATGACATGTACACCATCACCAAGGTTGTGGGTGATAATGATTTCGAGCTCAACATTCTTCCTTTCCTTAGCCTGCACCTAGTGTTCAACGTGGATATCCTTCAACCGTATTTCCCACCATTATTGGACACCTCAGAGATAACATAATAACTGAGACCAAAAAATCTCAAGTCTGACTGCATACAGCAGGCATCCAGTGATCATATTGTGGACAAATAGATCAAGGGCACTCGCTAGCAAAGGATCCAACTTTATCAAGTTGTCAAAGCAGGGAAACTCCTGCACCAAGGCAAGTGGCTCACCCGAGGCCAAATTCAACAGAAATTTCCTCATTTGATGGGGGAAATCAATGCAATGGATACCATTGCTTCCTAAGGGGGGAGTATTGATTCATATGGATGTCAGTGGCCTCCCACCTATTCCAATTGGCTCATTTTGGCAGTTATTTCCCTAGTTTTTGAGTCCCTGACTTGCGAGGCCATTTTGAGGCCCTAAACAACATTTTTTAGGGCACACCATAGTCAGAATGAACTTTGATAGATAGCAACAAAATGTGTAGTCCTCGGATATACCTTTCGAAAGGGATATCGTGTGCCTAAAACAAAGATCGTATGCAAAAGTTACGACCTCGGGAAGTTGATGTACTAACTTACCCAAACATGGCCCACATGACTTTTGGTGCTTCATCTCCTAGGGTTAGGTTTTTTGGATGTCTAGGGTTTTTTACATTCTTTTTTATCGTAAAGAGTCCTTCAGAGACTCATTTTAATCATCTTCTTGTGAATGAGCACAACCATCACATCTCTTCTCAGAGATAAGCCACCACCATTCTAGCAAGATTTTTTCCGCTGCATTTTACAGTTTTAGCTTATCTCCTTATTGAATAGAAACCAGTTTTACTATATATCTATTATTTTGTGTTAATCATCTTTTGATAATAATTTATGTTCATTTTTTTCTGCAAATATATTCGGATCAGATAAAGAATGTAAAATTGCTAGGAAATCCATTAGGGATGCTTCTAATGAGTCCTTAAAAGTCAATAAGATCAATATGCACAAATCCCTAATTTAAAGGGAAAAATGGTACTATATCAATAAAAGGTAACAACAACTTCCACAACTATCGAAGATGGATTCTCATAAGTTTTGGAGCCAAATTCTAAATTGTAATACTAAATAAAATAATGTGATTCCCTTAAGGGACTAGAATGCATACCTTAAAAGTCGTTACGAGTTCCCTAATGCCATGGACACCATTCTTGTTGTCCCTACAGAGGATGTTGAAGTTTTTTCTTTAGATTACATAGATTTCGGGGTTAAGAAACTTGCAAATGGGAAAGCTAAGGACATTGAAGACTACCAAGCTGAAATTTTTTAAATCAGAGGGCCTATCCTTATCCCTCACATACACAAGCTCTTCAATTTAGCATTCAAGCAGGGCTTCCCTAAACCTTGGATTCAAAGCCTCATTGTTCCTATTTTTAAAAATGGGGATAGAAACATTCTCTCTAATTATAGGACCATTATGATTACCCCAATTTCAGCCAAGCTTTATGGAATTATTTTGGAAAAGAAGATTAGCCTTTGGCTAGAAATTCACGGTAAAAGAGATAAAGGCCAAGCCAGTTTTACCATATATCATTCAACTATGGAACATCGTGTTACCTTTAGGATCATTACAGAGGAGTTCTACAATACTAAAACCAATATTTTTTGTTGTTTTGTTGACTTTAGAAAAGTTGTTGACATGGTACCTAGGAAAAACCTTTGGAATAGGTTGGAAGAGATAAAAGTGCCTCTCGAGTTGAGGGTTGCTGCAATAAGGATGTATGAGAATGTTATTGCTAAGTTTAAAAACATTGAGGGCTGGCCAAAAGAGATTAACTGCAATATTGGATTCAAACAAGATTGTCCCTTGTCCCCTACCATTTTTGGCATATACATTGACAAGTTAGAAGATTGCTTGGAAAAAGAAGGTTGTGTTAGACCTACTCTCACTGGTATAGTCATCAATCTTCTTCTTTATGCCGATGATATCGTTCTTATGGCAAGGAGTCCCTGTGATCTTGAAAACCAACTAAGAATCCTCAAGGTTTTTGGCTCCTATATGGGTATGGTTGTTAATACTGACAAGACTAAAGTCATGATTATTAAATCCAATACGATCACTTATGATACCTTTGTATATGAAAAAAACAACTTGGGGGAAGTGACTACATACAAGTATCTTGGAATTGATATTCTCCACAAGTTCAATTAGAATTATAACATTGATAAAAGGATTATTGGGGGATGGAAAGCTTATTATGGGCTTGAAAACAATTGTAAATCAGTCGATCTTTGGATTTTGGATAAGAAAAAACTCCTCTTTAAGAGTCTTGTTACACATGTTATTCTTTATGGATGTGAATTCTGGGGATGTAGTATCTCTCATGAATCATAGAGAAAGATAGAGTAAATACAAAGAAGTTAATAACCTATAATCTCAAAATTAAAGGAAATATGCCCTATCCCATCCTCCTCCTAGAAAAAAACCTCTCTCCTATTGTGAGCATGGGTATGACTAGATACCTAATGTATAAGAACAAGTTAAACAACATGGAAGACAAGAGGCTTCCTAAAATTGCTTCAAAATCGAGTCGTAACCACCATCAACTCAAGTGAGGATGGCATAAATATGCCCGGTCTTGGCTAAACTATTGGGGAATCAAGGAAGACACCATTTTGTAGAATAAAGATACTATTAAAAATATCATCAAATCAAAATTTAATGAGAAAATGTGGTGTGATAAAGAGTTAGAGGAAAAAAGAAAATGAAGGTATTATAAGGATGTAATCAACCCTAATCTAGAAGATCAAAATATATATCTTTTCTGGCAAGTATAAAGAAAAAAATAAGCATTGCTAAGATAAGAACAAATTCTCATGAGCTACATATGAATCTGGGTTTTGGTCAATTCCTAAAACGTCATAGGATAAAAGAGTGTGTTACCTTTGTGACACTAAGATGGTTGAAGATGAAAAACACTTTCTCTTAGATTGTCCAACCTATACCCAGATTAGATTTCATTTTTAAAATATTTGTCACACTACCAACCTTCCTAACCTCTTAAGTCAACAAAATTATGGTGATCTTGGAAAGCTTATCTTAATGTTTTTTTAGCACAAAAACAAAATTCTAAAGTATTGTAAGTAATCACTTACCCTCTTAAGGTCTGATAGACCAATTCAGTCTCAATGGACATTCATCATCATCATCATCATCATCATCATCATCATCATCGTAATTAAAAATTGTATACAAATTTATTATTTATTTATTTTTTAAGTATAAATAAAAATTATCATATATAAAATAGTACAAATTCTTTAAAAATTAATGAGCGTCTTCTTTATCTTCAAAAAAATAAATTTTATTACTGAGCCTCAAGAAGAATAAATTTTATTACAGAATAAATTGTTTTTTTTTCTTTATATATAAAATTAATAAAAGATTGCCCCTGTGGTGTAGAATAGTTAGTGATGGAGTGTATTGTTAAGGTTGTTTGAAACCCTTGATTTACCTTGTGTACTAAATATTCTAAATGGTGTACAGTTTTTCCATGTGGTTTTATATAAAATATTTTAGTATTATTTTATAGTATCAATAATATTATCTTAATAAGATTGGGATATTTTTATTAATTTTAAGTAAATTTTTAAATTTTTTTTTTTTTTGTGATTGGCAGAATCAACAACTAGTTTAGTACGTACTCGCCTGACACGGGTAGTGTTATCATTGTCTAATTGTTCTATGTTTTGGCCCTTTTCGATGACATAAATCTACATGAAATCACAATTTTATATTGTTTAAATTGCATTTATGAATCCACAAATGGATTTAATGTGTTGAAAAATACTCAAGTACTCTGATTATACAGAATTAACCACTCAAATGTGTTAAGAGGTCGGCCGCAGAGATCCTGGATGTGGATGTGATCTTTTGATTATTCTAAGATCGAATCATGAAGAAGACAAACTTCCCCATCTGAGAGATGACCTTCCTATATTTCTTAGCAGAGATCAAATAAATAGCACTAGGTGGGACTGCCTCGAGTATCCTGTACAATTTCTTGTTCAAAGTAATAATAAAACTACGAGGCCTAGACTCATATAGAGCATGATGTTTCCATAAATAAGTTTGGCCCAAAATAACATCACAAACTTTGAGAGGAGAAACATCACACAATACCTTGTCTTTGAAGGGCTTGATGCTGTATGAAAATCGACACTGTTGGATAACGCAGAGATTGCTTCCTTGGTGGATCCATCCAATGGTGTAGGGTTGTGGGTGTGGTGTTGTTGACAGGGACAATCGCTTGATTACCTCTACTGAGATGATGTTCTTCTGGCTACCGTTATCCATGATGAAGTGCAGCGGTGTGCCTTTTACCCACATCTGTGAATGGAAGAGGTGTTCTCCTTCTTCTGTCTCATCTGATTCACCAGGCTGGAGCTTGTTGGTAGAAATGATGGCACTGGGTTCCATGTCAATGATCCATCTTCCCCTTTCTGGTTTTGGCTCAGAGTCTGAACCCACATCTGAGTCAGAGGCTTTCACTTTGCCACCAATGACTTCTTTGAGTGGAAGTCAACAATGTTATGCCAAGGGATCTTATGTAAGTCACACCACTTCCCAGTATCTTTATTTGTCTTTCTAGTGTCCTTCTTTGCTTTGGGCTTGGACTAGTTTTCCTGATACTGTCCATATTTGTTTTGTACTTTTTTCTGTGGGTTGGGGCCGCTCTTTCCTAGCTTTTGTTGTGAGGGATTCCTAGACCCAAATTGCCACATCTTTTGTTTGAGCTTCTGCTCGATTTTGATGACATATCGGTAGGCCACGCCCAAGGATGATATGTCCAAAAATTCCATTTAGGTCTAGATGTATCTATGCAAAGCACTGTGATACTTGAGCACTAGAGGTCGCTCTGAATATTTGATACCTAGCTTGGTGCTCAAGGTATGAAATATATTCATGAAATCTGGCACTGCTTGGCCTCTTTCTTTGCATAGTGTGGTCCATTTGGTATACAAGTCGTCATAACTTCCGACAGGGTAGTATTGTTTCTTAATAGAATCCTTGAAGGAATCCCTAGTGGTTGTGAATGTAAATAATGAGGGTTACTCTTTTCCTTTTTCTCACAGAATTTTTCCACCAATCTTTGACATGGGGAATGGCTTTGAGGAGTGAAAAAGTAATATTTTCTCTATTCGAAAAGTTATAGAAAACAATACCCTTCTAGTAGATTCAACCACTTGTCTACAACATCTGGATCTATCTGACCTTCAAATATAGTAATATCAAATTTTATTTATACCTTGAAGGGGGCGACACCTCCACTCGAAGAAGATGCATTGCCTGTTGGGAGTCGTCGAAGGATTTGCATGAAACTATCCATCATCTCGTTCCTTTGTTGTGTGAGGGATTCCCCAATCAACAGTTTGAAAGGATCTCCTATCCCATTATCTTTATTTTCTTCTGCCATGAGAGGTCGATTGGGTGTGCGAGAGATTTTGTCCTCAAGAGAAACAAGCTCGAGACCCAACTCTTTGTAGTCCAACCTTGTTGGGGACATGCATTAAGATGACAAGGAGAAGACCAATCTGATACCACTGATCCATATTTTATGAGAAGAACAAAATGACTACATATTATTAATAGGTACTTAACAAAAAATAACAGAGATACGGTAAAACTGGTTTTCTATTCAATAAGGAAATAAGATAAAACTGTAAAATGCAACGAAAACAAGCTTGTTGGAATGGTGGCGTCTTATCTCTGAGAAGAGATGTGAAGACTACCCTCATTCGCAAGAAGATGATTACAATGAGGCTCTGAAGGAATTTTTACAATAAACAGGAATGCAAAAAACCGTAGACATCCAAAAACCCAACCCTAGGAGATGAAGTGCCAAAAGTCACGTGGGCCTCGTTTGGGTAAGTTAGTACATCAACTTCTCGGGGTCGTAACTTTTGCATACAATCTTCATTTTAGGTGTATGATAGAATTTTGGAAAGGTATCATCGAGGAGATTCATTTTTGGGTCTCAATCATGCCTTTGGATATCACTGAGAATCTCTATCCCAAAAAACCTTCATTTAGGCCCTGAAAATGGCCCCGAAAGTTAAAACTGCTAAAAATAGTAAATTGCCAAAATTGTTAGAAAATTGTTTTGAGCCAGTTGGAAGAGGTGGGTGGCCACCGATATCCACCTGGATCACCCAATCTTTTTATTTATTCCAACTTAGAATATTTATCAGTCTTCAAAGGTTTCAAACCTTTTCTCCTCCTACGAGTCTGACTCTTCGATCTGGTCAACACTTCTGAAAAGTGTTATCCCTTCTGAGCTTCATCCTTAAAGGATTCCTAATTCCCACACACTCCTTCGATTCTCGAGATTTCGATAACTCAGATTGAATGATTTCTTGAAAAAAAAATCTTCTCGCCCACCTGACATTCCTTTGTTCTATTTCTTCGACGCTTAGTCTCTCCTTGACATTGTGCACTCCTTGCACCTGGTCTAAGTCTAATTTTTTCTCTCTGAACTCCTCTGAGTCAATCCAAGACTCAATCGATGCACTCCTTGCGTTCGATATGCACACCTTTCATACGAGTTTCGGAAGAGAAATAATTGAAACTTATCCAGTTTCGTCACAAAATCATACTATCAACTTCTCGAACAATCACAAATGAATGAAAATGAAATAAATCACATGCACATAATATAACATTCATTCATTCATACATCAAATGAACACATTCCAAGGATTCAAGACAATTATGTCTGTTCTATTCATTCATCAAACAAATTACATATATTTCTTCTACTCTACACTGTTCTACTAATCCCTCTGATCTCTATCTCATCATCTCGTAATTTCATAATCTCACCATCTCATAATACTTATACAATGCAACAAGAAACTATCTAAGGATCGGCTCCATGAGTTCTCTCCGTCCTATCTGTAACCTATCCTATCAAGCTCTTAGCGGTTACCTACTTTGTCCTATTACAATAACTAACAGTAATTGCCAGATAAGAGTCAACACTCAATCTCTGAAACACCTTACAGTCCTTCACGACTTTACAAACACGACATATTTAAAAATGTTTCTTTCAAAAATATCTCAACAAATCGATTTAATCCTGAGTTAATTTCTGATTTGAAACTCTTTCATGTTGAGATGTCGTTCCTTTTCCTCCACGCTTGCATTTTGACTTTGAAGGTGATGCTCCTGCATCATACTCCTCTGGTTAAAATTTTCATGGACTCCTATCCATGATTTCTTGCACTGTCTTTCCATGCTTCAAAATATCAAGTTTTGTGACCCAACTTGCATCTTCCATTGAATGATCTTTCCATTTCACTAAATATTCAAGATATGTCTTCCTCCTGGTCTTCTTTCCATCTCTCTGTTCAATGATTTTCTCCATCTGAGGTTTTTCTGTTGTGGGCAATTGTTCTTCCCATTGAAATTCTTTTTGATCATATGATTCTCCTGCCTCATCTCTCCTGTAAGGATACAAGTCTGCAACATTAAATGTCAACGATATCCCAAAATTGTCTGGAAACTCAATTTCATAAGCATTGGCTGCAAATTTTATGAGAATCCTGCATAGTCCTATCTTCGTCATCTTTAACTTGTTATATGTTCCCCTTGGAAACCATTATTTTCTCCAATGGGCTAAAACTTCATTTCCAACCTCGAATTGAACATCTCTCCTCTTGTGATCAACTCTGCTCTTATATTTCAGGCTGTTGTTCTGTAGTTGTTCTCTAACTCTGTCATGGAGTTTTTGCATTTCTGTCGCAAAAACATCTGCTCCAGCACTTCTGAACTCATATTGAATCATATATCTCAACTCTGTAATCCCTTTTGGCTTTATACCATACATAATTTCAAATGGACTTTTCCATGTGCTCCTGTTCACTGAATTGTTAAATGCAAATTCTTCTTGTGCTAGAATCTGATCCCATTGTCAACCTTGCTTGGTGACTAAACTTCTCAACAAGTTTCCTAGACTCATGTTTACTACTTCAGTCTACCCATCTATCCGAGGGTGATATGTTGAACTAAAGGACAAGTTTTTCCCCAACTTCTTCTATAGAGTCCTCCAAAAGTGTCCTACAAATTTGGTGTCCCTGTTTGAGACTATGCTCCTAGGAAATCCATGTAGTCTCACTACTTCTCTGAAAAACAAATTGGCTATGTGTCTAGCATCGTTTGTCTTCTGGCATGGTATGAAATGTGCCATTTTTTAAAATCTGTCCACCACAACAAATATGGAATCACTCCCTTTTTGAGTTCTAGGCAATCCCAAAACAAAATCCATACTGATTGCATCCCACGACCTTTCTGGAATTGGTAATGGTTGATAAAAATTAGTGTTTTGTTGTCTTCCTTTTGCATACTGACAAATTCTACATTTTTTCACAAACTTTTTCACCTCTTCCCTCATGGTCGACCAATAATATGAATTACTCAACTGTGCAAATGCCTTATCATGACCAAAATGTCCAGCTAAACCTCTTTTGTGCTTCTCTTTTAGCAAGTTATCTCTCATTGAGCACTTCGGTATGCATAATTGGCTTCCTTTAAACAATAATCCATCTCGGATCAAATATTCAGTCCATGGGCTTCTGTCTCCCAACAAAGGATTCTTGCATGCCTCATAAGCTTCCTTAGAATCTGGGTCTTCTCGATACATCTCCCAACAATATGTTTAGTAAGAAAAGTAAATTTTTTCATAAATTCTACCCATTTAGCATGTCTCTGATTCAAATTTTCTTTCCTAGTAATAAATTGCAAAGCTTGATTATCACTGTACAAGACAAATTCTTTAGGAATTAGATAGTGTCTCCACTTCTTCAAAGCTTGAGTCACTACATAAAATTCTTTGTCATATGTGGAATACTTCTTCTTTGTGTCATTCATCTTCTCACTGAAATAATAAACTGGCCTATTATCCTGACTCAAGACTGCTCCAATAGCTAATCCACTTGCATCACATCTCACCTGAAATGTTTTTCCAAAATCTGGCAAGACTAGAATTGGTTGTTCTTTGATTTTATCTTTCAACACCTTGAAATGTTTTTTAGCTTCCTTTGTCCAATTAAAAGAATTTTGTTTATTCTTCATAGTCTCCAGCATGGGTGCACATATACCATTGAAATTTCTGATAAAATTTCTATAAAAACTCGCTAACCCATGAAAACCTCTTACCTCAAATATGTTGCTTGGCGATGGCCATTCTTTGATTGCTCTCACCTTTTTTGGATCCATCTTCAATTCATTTGAAGAAATCACAAAACCCAAATATATGAGTTCCTTCTTCATAAAAGAGTTTTTCTTTAGGTTTATCAACAATTTCTCTTGCTGCAAATTTTCCATCACTGATGTCAGATGTCTTAAGTGTTATCCCTTTGTCTTACTGAAGATTAGTATGTCATCCATATATCCTATGACAAATTTTCCTATGAAGTCTTTCAATACTTCATTCATCAATCTCATAAATTTGATTGGTGCATTTGTCAACCCAAATGGAATGACCAATCATTCAAACAATCATTTATTTGTCTTGAATGTTGTTTTCCATTCATCTCCCTCTCTCATTATTATTTGATGATATCCACTCGTCAAGTCTATATTGGAAATATAGCTCACTCCACTCAAACAATCCATCAAATCATCCATCCTCGGTAAAGGAAATCTGTACCTAATGGTTATCTTGTTGATGGCTTTGGAATCTGTACACGTTCTCCATCCTCCATCCTTCTTTGGAATAACACAGTTGGTACTACGCATGGGCTTACGATTTCCATGACTAAACCTTTATCCAACAACTCTTGGACTTGATTTTTGACTTCCTCATTCTCTCTAGGTGTCAACCTATAAGTTGCTTTGTTTGGTAAACTAGATCCTGGAATAAGGTCAATATGATGATCTATACTCCTAATGGGTGGAAAGGAGTGTGGTAACTCATCCACTACTATGTCAAAAAAGTTTTCTAACAGTTCCTGGATTTCTTCAGGCAAATCTTCCACAAAATTATTTGTAAGGATAACTCTAGGTTTCCTCACTACAACAAACTATATGACTTTTTCCTTCTTCACTTCATTCAAGAGTTCCTTCCCACTCATGATAAGTATACTTGAACTAGCTTCCCTCTTTTTCTTTTTGTCTTCTATTGGTAACAACATATGTGTCCTACCATTCTTTTCTAGGGTAAAAGTATTCTTTCCTCCATCATGAATAACTTTTCTATCAAACTGCCATGGTCTCCCCAATAAAATATGACAGATGTCCATAGGAATTACATCACACAATATTTCATCCATATAACCTCCTATTTTAAATTTAACTTTGCATTGTTGACTTACAATTACTTGATATCCTTTCTGCAACCATGATACCTTGTATGGGTTTGGATGTGCAGTTGTCTTTAACTCTAGTTTCTCCACCATCTCTATGGATACTAAATTGTCAGTTCTTCCACTGTCTATGATCACCTTGCAAACTTTGTCCTTCATCTTGTAAGCAGTTCTGAACATACTTGTTTGTTGAACTAGTTCCTCCATCTCCTTCTCTGGTTTAAGAAGAATCTTCCTCATCATGAGGTTCCTTCCTCCTTCTGCTGCTTCTACTTCCACATGCTTTTGTGCTTCAACAATGTGTGCTTCACCTCCTCCTTATTTCTTTCTCTCAGGACATTCCCAAGACTTATGCCCTTGGTTTCCATAGGTATAACATCTAACTACACCTCCTCTGGCTCTTCCTCTTCCTCTAGAAAAATAACTTCTTCCTCCATGTTGTCCTTCTCTAGAACTTCCACCTCTCTCATGGTTACTATGTTGTTTTCCAGCTTCATGCTTCGGCTTCTGGAACTTTTCTCTACTAGTTCCCTTACCTCTGCTTGAATTTCCTCCTCTGTTTCATTGGATTTTCTTCCTGTCCAATTTCTCTTCAGCATTCAAGGATGCTTGATAAGCATCCTCAGCTGTACTAACCAACATCACATTGATCTCCTCTTGTATTTCATATGTCATCCCATTGATATATCTAGTTTTCTTTTCATCCTCATTTTCTTTCTATCCAACCCTAATGTTTAGTCTGTAAAATTCCTCAGTGTACTCCTTCACTGATAAACTCTTCTGTCTCAGGTTCTACAATCTTCTGAATAGATTGATTTGAGAGTCCTTAGGGATCAATTTGGCCTTCAACTTGGCTACCATCCTATCCCAGTTCTTAATTTGTCCTTCTCTATCTAAACACAGGCCCTTTCAGATTCCTAGTGCAGGTCTGATAGGACCCACAACCTTCCCTTTCGCTCTCCTATGACCTCTCAGAGTGTTGGGTGTTAGCTCATTTTTCTGATAAGCCCCCTCTTGATGTGACCTTGGAAGACAACCTCATGTGACCACGCAATTGTGGGTGCGACCAAAGGTAGTTTCAATCAAACTAATTTTTTCCTCGCAATCCTCCTCGAGCCTCCACATGTCCTCTTATTGAAACCACGATTTCAATTGCGCCCCGCCCTCAATATTTTAAATTCCACACAACTCCTATCCATGCAATGCTACGAGATCTTCAATCTCGCAATATTGACGATATTGCCTGTACTCGCGGTTCAGATATACGCCTTTCAAATCTAAGGACCATAGCTACTCCTTCTGAATCAACAGACGTGATCTCTTTGCAATTTCGGACTTCGGACGTTTGAAATCTCAAACCTCTCTTTCCTCCGTACTTCAACCTCCCAGAGTTGACGATCTGCGGACACTTGACCTCACAATCAACAGTCCTTCCTTCACTTCGGGTGTTTGACCTTTCAACTCAGATCAATGATCATGTGGCCCCCTTCTCGATCAACGATCGAGGTATCATTTGTGTCTTTGGACTTCCAAGATCTCAAATCTATAACTTCAACCTTCTTCCCAATGCCTTTTATCCGAAGGCTATAATCCACTAACACGTGTCTGCTTAATTTGACGGTTAAGGATTTCTTCGGGTCTTTACCCAAATTACATGGATCTATGCCACGTCTCTCTTAGATCTGATGGCTCTGAATCACTTCGGGAGTTTACCCGGAGTCCACGGATTCATGCCACATCTCCTCTAGATATGTTGGTCCAGATTCACTTCGGATCTTCAGGTTTCAGCAATCTCAGATCTCAACTAAAACTCCATTATAGTTTACCTGGAGCTCATGATATGTTGACACGTTTCCCCTTGCATATTGATGACTCTCGGCTCTTCGGCTATTCGGGCTTCGGATGTTTCAACCTTTCACCTTTTCTTTCCTCTGGATCTTGTGACCCACCAACACATATCCTTCTAGATCTAACAGTCCAGATTCGCTCCGACCCTTCGGCTCTCCACGCTTCGGAAAACTCAAGTTTCAAACTTGCCTCCTCCTGGACTCATGATATTTGATGGCTCAGATTCTCCATGGGTGATCCGCCGCTTGAAGCTTACCTCAAACAATCTAATGGCTCACATATGTTCCTACTAATCGGAGGACCGAGATTCTACTTCGGCTTTATGACTCTTCGTTCTTTGAAAACCTCAAGTCTCAAACATTGATGAGCTCTCTCTCTCTAATGTGTGAAGCGCTAAGGCTTGTACACTTTACTCTGATCAAACGAATGTTGATGTTTTGCACAATGATCCAACGTCCATTGTCGCTCCTCCTCTTGTGCTTTTGATTTCTTCCGACTTAGAAGATTTATTAGTCTTCAAAGGTTTTGAACCTTTGCTCCTCCTACAATTCTGACTCTTGGATCTCGTTAACGCTTATGAAATTTTTTATCCCTTCTGAGCTTCATCCGTAAAGGATTCCAACTTCCCACACACTCCTTGCGTTCTAGAGATTTCAATAATTCAGATCGAAGGATTTCTTGAAAAGAAATTCTTCTCGCCCACCTGGCGTTCCTCTGTTTTGGTTCTTTGATGCTTAGTCGCTCTTTGACATTGTGCACTCCTGGAACCTGATCTAAGTTTCATTTATTCTCTATGAACTCCTCTGAGTCAATCCGAGACTCAATCGACACACTCCTTACGTTCAAGATGCACACCTTGCATATGAGTTTCAGAAGAGAAACAATTGAAACTTATCCAGTTTCATCATGAACTCAAATTATCAACTTCTCGAATAATCACACATGAATGAAAATGAAATAAATCACATACACAGAATATAACATTCATTCATTCATACATCAAATGAACACAATTCAAGGATTTGGGACAATTTGTCTGTTCTATTCATTCATGAAACAAATTACATATATTTCTTCTACTCTACTATGTTCTACTGATCTCTCTGATCTGTATCTCATCATCTCCTAATTTCATAATCTCACCATCTCATAATACTTCTACAATGTAACAACAAACTATCTAAGGACCGATTCCACGAGCTCTCGCCAACCTGTCTGTAACCTATCCTATGAAACTCTTAGCGATTACCTACTTTTTCCTATTACAATAACTAATAGTTATTGCCAAATAAGATTCAACACTCAATATCTACAACCCCTTATAGTCCTTCAATACTTTACAAACATGACATATTTAAAAATGTTGCTTTCAAAAATATCTCAACAACTCGATTTAATTCTGAGTTAATTTCTGATTTGAAACTCTGTCATGCTGAGATGTCGTTCCTTTGCCTCCACGCTTGCATTTTGACTTTGAAGGCAATGCTCCTACATCACAAATGTTCCACCAAAACATATTGTATTGTTTAGCAAGAGGATTGGAGGTGTTGTTTTTGTTTTTTCTGGAGAGCGTGCTAAAAAACAACTACTTTCACACAAGAAAAAAATATCGCTTCTCGATGACAACAAGGGTTAGATCTCGGTTAACTTACCTAGAAGATGCACATTTTCCTATCTATTTCTGATTTTCTGAGATCACATGGGGCATGAGGAAAATATAATATGCATATCTAAAAGAGTAGTAACCCATAAATAAATAATATAAAACCAAAATAATACTTTGCAAAAAATAAAAAAATTGTGTATTCAGGCTTTATACCTCAAGATCTGACTGAAATGGTCATATCTTGGGCAAAAAAAAACCTTTTTTAGTGAAACGAAAGGTGTTCCTAATTGAAAAAAGCACTTCAGACGCAATGGAATAGTCCTCTCAGCCTAGAAATGTAAAAAAATGACATAAAATGAAGATGAGGCAACTCGGCTTCACGATCTCAATCTACAACATGAGTAGGTCTTCAAACAAGCTTTGATACCATGTTCAACAATACATGTATTCCAACAGAGGACGAACACCTTCAGTAACCACTCACACAACTAGATCAAATATCAACACACCGATGTTTTGACATGGTAAAACCCCTACGGGGAAACATCCATGGCCCCAACCAACGCGATCACGTGGAGCAGTTTATTAATGCAAAATAAAAAGATTACAGAGAGATTTTCCAAGAGATTTTCTCACAATCGTTCATCGACAAATGACGCTCCATTCTCTTTAAATAGAGATCATGGAACAATCGACTATTAAGCCACAGATCAATGGCCATTAAGATCAAGGAGAATATGAATTGTTGGATCACTTGATCTCGACAACATATCGTGACCATCAAATTTACTAACTACAAATGCATACTAATGCATACTAAAGAAACACTCTAAGAAACACACTTTTACCTAAGGATACATTAGACCAACTAGATCTTAACAAACTCCTAAGTGTCAAAATATCCTAATAGGAAAATCCTTCTATGTTAGGGACCTTAGACTCCTCATGTTCCCAAGTTTCAACTAGATAGATAATATCAATATTACTCAGGATCCAACTTATCGTAGGACCTTTGCGCCATGGAAATCCACGAGAGTTCCAAAAAATGATCTCGAGTGTCCCAAATTCCTATTTATTATTATCCTTTTGGTCTCTCCCTAACAATAGATTTTTTATTTCTAATTATTGCACATTTTCCTTCTTTCCTGACTTCTTTTACCTTTTGAACTTCCTTCCTTAACATTTATAAATATTCTTGACCCTTTTAAGCTTGGAGATTTACTAAGTATGCTATATTTATGGTCATTACAACTTACTTTGACACAAATCAACCTATCTTTGTGATCAATTATTTTTCCTAGCCTAGTTGCTCCTATAGGGTAAGTTGTATCAATTTGTGATTTATTATTTAATTATTCTTTTACTATTGTTAACGTATCCTCTTCTTGTTGTTCTTTTATACCAAAAATTATGATGTTCAATGATCTTTTGTTATGCTCATGGTCCAGTTCGATTAACTTATTCATTTCCTCTTTGATGAGTTTTATATCCAATTTGTTTTCCATATTACGATCAATTTTAATATAATTATTTATATTTACAAATTATTTATTATATTTAAAATATTATTAGTCATTGAAATTAAATATTATGTAAAGATTTATTGTTTAATATTTTCTTAAACATAAATAAAAATTATCATGTGAAAAAGTAACACTTTTTTTTAAAAATTAAGTAGCCTATATCTTCCCAAACAAATTTTTAAAAAGTTTTAAAAATTTATAACTTTTTATTTTTATTTTTTAATACAATTTTTTATTTTATAATTTAAAAATAATATTTTCTTAATAATAAATTATTTTTTTTTATATAAATTTAATTAATTAAAACGTTTTTTTAATTGAAATTAATAAAATTATCCCAACTTCAGAGGGATTTGTGCGGGGATCCCCATATACCAACATCCCACCCATATACCAACATCCCACCAAGACCTTCGAGGACAAAGCATTTTCACCTCGTTTTAAAGAACCTCCAAAAACATTATCTCACACGCGAGGGGGTGCTCTATAGGTGTCACATGCTATTCCCCGAAGCCTCCCTTTTCTAATTGAAATTAATAAAAATATCCCCAATTTCATTAAGATAATATTATTGATGCTATAAAATTACACTAAAATATTGTGTATAAAACCACATGAAAAACTATACACCATTTGGAATATATGGTCTTGTTAGATTCATGCTACAAAATTATATGAAAAAATAGTTCATCATGTTTATAAAGTTCATGAGAAACTATGCACCCATTAAGTTATTAATATATTTATTTAATTTAAAATTGCTAATATTTTTTTATTGTATATATTAATTTTAAATTTTTATTATATAATGGTATGAAAATAATTAAAAATATAAATAATATGAATTAAAAACTATAATATTTTAATAGAAAAATAAATTATCACTTAATATTATATTTAAAATAATATTAAATAATTTTAGTTTCTTTTAAAAAAAAAAAAAAATTTTATTAATGTAGAATTCCTTGAAAGTTTTTAAAAAACTTAGTTTTGTTTGAAAGTTTTTAACATGATATGTGATATTATTGTAAAATGTTTTTTTTTTTTAATAATTTATAAGATTTTTTAAGTCTAAAATTTTCAAGACATTTAATAAAAATAAATATACTACATATCCATCCTTGCTTATTATTAGTCCCTGTCATAGGTGTAGAGGGACTATAGCAATCGATAAATTGTTGACTACATATTACTTTGTCCTTTGACTTGAAATATTTGCACAATACCTATTGTTGGAGATATGGAAATAAAAACATATATTTTTATATAATAAAAAGTAACATATATGTACTGATCTGATTGGATAAAAGATTGTAGGTCTTATTGTCACCTTCACTATTTCCAATGTACTATATGGCAACATATCCAAAGTTTTTCTCGTAGTCAGTATGTTTTAATCATATATTTTTCTTGTATCTTGCTTCAAGGTTGATTAATGCTAGCATTGGTTCAAATGTTTTTATTAGCATTTTCTGCTACCCGAATATATCCACAAGTTTTGATATGGAATAAGAATATTGAAAAGTTTTGATATCCAAGCTTTGTAGTGATTGAGAATTCCAAAGTTTATAGCGTCTTTGGCCGATGTATATTTCTTGAAATGTATTGACACTTATTCCGAGATGCGTCAATAGGACTGACTGCGTAAATGTTCACATGACGCGATGTTCTACAACACCCCTGACAGCTTAAATGTTTGCAATCCACGAGGTGCTTAGACAGCCTGAGAGTCTTAAATGTTTATGTAAATACAGTTTTTGGAGTACATTTTTCCTCAAAATTTTCTATACAGTTACAGTGAATTTGCACTTGATTGTCTACCGCCAATTCAATAGCCATTGCATGTTTCGTCCTTGTTCTGCCACTGAAGCTACATACATTGTTTATTGGTTCAGTGACTGCTTCTTCTTCGCTGGTTTGTTGGTTACTACCATTGTATGCTTCATCCTCGTAATCGTTGAGGCTACATACATTGTTCACTGGTTCGGTGAGTGGTTCTTCTTCGCTAGTTTCTCGGTTGCTGCTTGTTGTTGTTTCGTTGGTGATTCGAGTTGTGCTTCTACATTTCATCGTGTCGGAGAAAGTTTGGATGTTGTGGTTTCATTTTGTATTCCTTGTTTGTTGTTTAGTTTGCAGTTTGCAAGTAAGAATGTTTGCTTATTTGTAGTCACATGTTCCTTGTGTGTTTCTGGTTCTTTTTCTGTTTGGGTTGCAGTTTCGTAATCGTTGGAGATACATATGTTGTTCACTGGCTCAGTGGTCCTTGTTGGTTTGTTGGTTCATGGGTTCCTGGTTCTGTTTGTTTGGCTAGGGTTTGTGCTTTGGGGCACTGGGGGTGAAGTTCGGCCTCTTCGTCTTTTCTCGCTGGTTTGGTCCATGCTAGTTTATTTTCTTTGATTCGACCTTCCAGGGTTGGGGTGCAGCGGTGGTGGTTGGAGATTTTTATTTTTATTTTTTATTTTGGAATATTATTGTTTTTTGGGGGGCTCTTTACGGTGTTCATCCCCTGCACCCACCAGTGGATATGCAGTTGTTTTATTTTCCATCTCTGCCAGAGTCCAGATCTGTTATTCTGTGAGATTTTCCTGGTGCTGCAGTCCTACCATGAAAGAAAATAGTTTCATGCAAAATTGTTCAAGGATTACATGTGAAGTTACAATACCCGTTGTTTTTTTGTTGGAACAAAGCATATGTATGCAAGGTACATTTATAAACCATGTATGGTTAGATGTGTGGATATGACATGACATGTCCTTTCTCCTCTACATAGACTGGTGTGCGCAGGATGCAATTTGTATTGTTCTTGACATATGATATGTGCAAAAAAGATTCTGCAAGATTATATTTCCATGTCTGGAAGCATGTGTGGGTAATTCGCCACGGAAAACTTAGAACTTGTATAGTGTGCACAATAGCCTGTGTAGAGGATAAAGAACATGGCTAGAGGGAATATGTGGATAAATTCCCAGGGAAAAGCATAAATCGTTTAGCTGCGGCCATGCAGTTGCGTGATATTTTGTGCCTTGTAATATATTTTGGCCAGGGAAAAACATTATACACATTTACAAACATGGACAGAGAAGTGCAAAGGTTCATGTTTTTGCCTTTGTAGATTGTTCATTGAGTCAGTTTTGCTCTATGTACATATTGCTTGTTCTCCGCTGAATACCATCTTCCATTGATGTTCATTAAATTTTGTGGGTTCCCAAATTGAAACAAACGGAGTAGCTGGAGAAAAGGAGAGAGTCTCGACTTCATCGACTGAAGAGGATATAGAAAGGTGCATGCTCATACTGTTGTTTCATATTGCATTGTTTTGTATTTCATTTATGGTCTGGATATGTGTTAAGCTAGTTACGTGCCTTCCTACATGGTAAGTTTTCTTGGTTGCATATGGTTATTCCTGCATACTAAGCTAGTGCATGTCCATTGTGTTTGTGTTGCATCGCTACATTTAAAAAAATAGAATGGTTGGATAGGACGAAGGACTCTTTGGTGGGTAAATAGACCTGTTTATTTTTTGTTTTAAATGTCTGTTTTCAAACTAACTTGCCTTCCTGTCGATTGCATCTTCCGCGTTGTTGCCTTGGAAAAAATAGGTTGCTTAGATAGGGAGGTGAATTCTTCTATGCAGCAACAGAGGGTTCTGTGGTACAATCTTCTAAAAGGTATACCAAGTGTGCCGACAAATTAAAGATACAAACCAGGTGCAGGCATATAATATAGAATGCATATATTTGCTTAGTCCTTATGTCCATCTGCAAATTCTTGCATCAGAAAATGTTGGACTAGTGAGATGGCCATGAGCAGTCAATCATCCCAGACATCGATGGACCGACAAGGCCAAAGGTAAAGAAGCATGTGTTGTGCTCTTACTATGTTTACTAGACAAATTTCCCAGGTTATATATTCATCTATGGCATGACGAATATGATGATGTGATCTGAAGTACATGGTTTGCAGCTCGCAAGAAGTATCAACAAGTACGAGTGAGACACCGAACTTGCTGTGTGTTCCGCAATGTTATCACTCCAAAAGTCACTGCCAGACTGCAAATGAGAGTAAGCTTGTAACATAGAAATAAAAATGCTTGATTGGTTTTGTGGATTAAGAAGAATAAAACAAGGAAGGGGAAGGACAGTAAGTTGTTGTAAATCAATCATGGACCATTGGGCTATGGAGTCAAGAAAACACCCTGCTCATTAAATGAAATCAATATGCATATCAGATAAAGGCTTATTGAATAGAGGAAGAAAAATATAACACAAAGAAGAACATCCATAAGACAAAGATCCTCTCTGAATAAATGAATTCAAGGTACTTGAATATAAATAGTGACTAATAGGCAAAATACATCAAATCCTCAGATGCTCAAGAATCCATTAATCAAAGGAAACCATGATCCTCAAGCTGTACAATTCATTCAAGTAAGAAGACAAATTGGGAAAGAAAACAAGAGATACAATCTGATAACACATATATTATGAGCCTTCAATAACATAAATGTTTACAAAAACAAAATCCCCTCAGGGTTACAATGATCACAGGCAAAGTGCATCCTACAACTCTCTCATCTCTCTTGCTCATGAATCCAACCCCTCTCCAAGAGATATCTCATTCCTTAAATAGAAAATAGCATCCAAATAACATAAGGAGGTCGAATCCCATCTCCTCCATTGGATTCTAAGCCTTGGAGATAGGTGGCAACAGTCAAAGAAACAAAAATCCAATAAATTGTTGATTTTCATGAATTTGTTGGAAGTCATTAATAAATTGTTTCCACCTCATGCATGAGGCATTTTCTGGAGATAAATCTTAGGTGTAGGTATCCCTTGACATCTAAATCATCCTTGAGAATTCATTTGAACCCTCCTTGACATGTGACAACCTCCCAACAAGGCGAATATGAAAACCGTGACCACTACAGGAAATTAGTACGCAACGCCATTGTGCAGAGTACGTAGTGCCTAGGTCTATATCCAATATATCTCAAATCAAAACACATTTTGAAAAAATGAGAGAGGTTTTTTTTATTTGGAATGTTATGAACAAAAACCTCCTCCAGTTTTCAAAAATACTTTCTCAATTGTTCACAATCAAATTTTTAAGTTAATGAATCAAAACTGGTAAAATAACTCTGCACAATTCGTTTTCTGCTAGAATATTATGAAGCGCCTGTAGGTAGCACTATTGTTCTACGCCTATGTGTTGGTTTAGGTAGCATTGTAAAAAATGCAACACCTTCAATTTTGAACATTTACAGAGTAATTAATTTCCTTTCATGATATCAAACCCCCTTTACTTAGATGCCTTGGCAGTGCAAAGAGGTAGTGTATTTTACCACTGAGAGAACTGGTATCTAGCAAAAATCCAAAACTCTGATAGTTAGGCCTCTTCTAGTCGAGAATTATTGTGCTAACATTGGCTCCATGGGGGATGCCATGCTCCTTGCGAGCTGCCAAGAACTTGTAGACCTGTTCCTTGTCCATCTTTAACTCTGTCCCAGAAAACCTCTATACTCGAAAGCAACTATGTTCCTTATTTGAAACTGATATGGCTGTATGCTGTACTCGAAATCACCTATGTTCCTTATGGTGCTACTGGTAGCACCCTCATCCATTTTTAGGTGGTTTTTTTATATTTTAAATTTTCTGATACATAAGGTTTTGACTTTGTTTTTTTAAATGCTCATTTTTTCAATTATTTTCAAAATTTTCAATTTATTTTATATATATATATATATATATATGTTTTTTCATCTTTTTTTAAAACTTTTCTATTTTATTTTTATTTTTATTTTTACTCAATAGTGTTTTTAATCATATTTCCATGCTTCATCCAATGTTAAAAATGTTGCACACCATTTATTTTTTTGAAATTAATATTTTTCATATAATTATCCTTCCTTAATTAAGTTATGGTTCCATACATTTTAAATATAGTGGAAAATATCATTTTTAACACATTTTTTTTTACCTTACTTTAATAAATAGAAAATAAGTGTTGTTAAATAACAATATTTTTTAATATTTATAAAAAAAATATAATTCATTTTTTTTGGAACAATTAAAAACTAAAATAAATAAGAAAACAAACAAAATTGAAATTTAAAAAACAAAAACATTTAAAAAACAAATTTATATGAGAAAAAACCATTGAAGAAAAACCTAAAAAGTTAAAGACGAAAAAAAAACCATAAAATTATATATATATATAGCTAAAAAAAACTTTAAAAAGTTGAAAAAACCCTAAAAAATTTAAAAACATATGAAAAAAAACCCAAATTAAGAAACTTAAAATAAAAATTATAATAGAAAATTTAAATAAAAATTAACAAAAATAAGTTGAAAACCATTAAAACTATAATTTTTTTTTTGTTATATAAAAACATTAAAAAAATAAAATTTACACAAAAAATTCACAAAAATCTAAAAAAAAACATAAACTAATGTTATAATATAACATTGTTATATTATAACAATGTTATAATATAACATAGTTATTATAATAGAAAGATCATTTTCTACAATAGTTTCTTCTTGTAAAACAACGAGATCAGATGCATAAGATACAAGATTTAATGGATCTGAATCCATGCAATCATTAGTACAACCATCAATCATGCCATGAAAGTCCTCTTCTAAGGAATTAGAAGGAGAAAAATTTTCATGCACATCTTCATTAGAAAACTCAGTTTCATCTTCACTTTCACTTTCACTTTCAATCGGATCATTACTAAGCTCATCACATGAAGAAGACTCTACTTCCTGTTGAATATAAAGCTTGTATTTTTCACAACACCCTTCAAGAAGTTTGTCAGAAGAGTAGTACCTACTGAAATGCTTATTGAAAGCTGCATGAAATTCCTGCAGTGAAGATATGCTGGCAACATGGAGTGAAGGATACCACCACCTTTGAGCATCACCATGTAATGAGTATAAGAACACCTTCATGAGAGCATCTTGATTGTAGACATTTAGTTGATCTATGCACTGATGAAAATCTATGAGATGTTGGGTGGGGTTATCCCCTTCATCTCCACAAAATAAAGGTAGAAAATCTATGCATTCTAAGAAGGAAGGCACATGATTAGGAAAACTAGGAATAGATGAAAAAATGAAAGGTGCAAACCTCCGAGCCAAGATAGCTTCCATGGATATAACTGTCCCATATCAGTGAAGTCACCAACATGATCTTCCTTCATGGAGTGAATTCTAGTGGAGTCGCCAAGTGAATGATGCAGTCCTGATTATGTGACTAGCCCTTGTTCACCATCAAAAGCTAGATCTGATCAATGTCGTTCTCCCAGGGAAGATTTATCATTCATCTTCGTCCCCAACAACGATGCCAATTATGTTATCACTCCAAGAGTCACTCCCAAACTGCAAATGAGAGTAAGCTTGGTAACATAGAAATAAAAATGCTTGATTGGTTTTGTGGATTAAGAAGAAGAAAACAAGGAAGGGGAAGGACAGTAAGCTGCCATAAATCAATGATGGACCATTCGGCTATGGAGTCAAGCAAACACCCTGCTCATTAAATGCAATCAATATTCATATTAGATAAAGGTTTATTGAATAGAGGAAGAAAAATATAACACAAAGAAGAACATCCATAGATATCCTCTCTACATAAATGAATTCAAGGTACTTGAATATAAACAGTGACTAATAGGCAAAATACATCATATCCTCAGATGCTCAAGAATCCATTAATCAAATGCAACCATGATCCTCAAGGTGTACAATTCATTCAAGTAAAAAGACAAATTGGGAAATAAAACAAGAGATACAATCTGATAACACATATATCATGAACCTTCAATAACATAAATGTTTACAAAAACAAAATCCCCTCAGGGTTACAATGATCACAGACAAAGTGCCTCCTACAACTCTCTCATCTCTCTTGCTCATGAATCCAACCCCTCTCCAAGAGATATCTCCTTTCTTAAATAGAAAACAACATCCAAATAAAATAAGGAGGTCGAATCCCATCTCCTCCATTGGATTCTAAGCCTTGGATATAGGTGGCAACAATCAAAGAGACAAAAATCCAACAAACTGCTGATTTTCAGGAATTTGTTGGAAGTCATTAATAAATTGTTTCTGCCTCATGCATGAGGCATTTTCTAGAGATAAATCTTAGGTGCAGGTGTTCCTTGACATCTAACTGATCCTTGAGAATTCATTCTAACTCTCATTGACATGTGGCAACCTCCCAACAAGGTGAATATGAAAACCGTGACCGCTATAGGAAATTAGTATGTAACGCCACTTTGTAGAGTATGCAACGCCTACTTCTATATCCAATATCTCGCAAACCAAAAAATGTTTTGAAAAACTGAGAGAGGTTTTTGTTATTTGGAATGTTATGAACAAAAACCTCTTTCATGTTTCAAAAATACTTTCTCAATTGATCACAATCAAAGTTTTAAGTTAATGACTCAAAACTAGTAAAATAACTCTAGACAACTCGTTTTCTGCCAGAATATTATGCAAGGGTTGTAGGTAGCGCCATTGTGCTGCGTCTTTGTGTTGGTTTAGTTAGAATTGTAAAAAATGCAGCACCTTCAATCTTGAACATGTGCAGAGTAATTAGTTTCCTTTCATGATATCAAACCCCCTTTACTTATATGCCTTGGCAGTGCAAAGAGGTAGTGTATTTTACCACTGAGGGAACTGGTATTTAGAAAAAATCCAAAACTATGATAGTTAGGACTCTTCTAGATGATAATTTTTGTGCTAACACGTAGACTGAGAGGTGTCGTTGTGAAACTCTGGCTCCATAGTTCATCAAAAGTATGTGTTTACTTGTAGCACACTACCATTCACTTTAGTTTTCCTATTCAAAAAATGTCTTCAGGTCTAGAGTTATGACATCCAAAGTACTATCAATAGAGGCCTTGAACAACCGCCAAACTGGACAGGTGTTCATCGAGGACATAATGGTTGTCTATACCACCTACTTGGACAAGGCAAAAAAAAGTAGACCCATTATGCATGTTGATATGATAGACAAGGATGCCATGATGACAATCACACTGACTATTCCTCCTCAACTTGTTCAGAAACATGCATAAAAGATATTACCGCGTAATGGGATATCCATTACAAATTTTAATATATTGCCGAAAACAGTATATGACCGTGGTGATTGTGATCAAATTATTTCGGTCAACGAGACAAGCATTGTGAAAAAAATTGCTCCTATTTGTTCAGAATACCGCTTCCTCCCGGACTCGACTATTAGGCAACTTGCACAGAGCATTGATATTTACCCAATGGGAACGATTGGGGCTGTTGTCACACTGACCAAGAAATTTGGGTTGCAACACATTATCCATATAAAGGATGGAGAGTCGGACAGTGAGAAGGCAATGGTACTGCTTTTCATATTTAGTTTTGTTGTTTACTTTCACTTTTGCATGTATGTCGAATAAGTTACACAAAAACTGCACTGTTCCATGTTGCAGCTACAATTGTTCGATACATATTCAGATTTGTTTTCATCAATGTTACAACAATTGCATAGAGGGAAGATTCCACTTATGTTGTTCAAAAATATAACAAAAAAGAAGGATGCTAGAGAAACGATCTTTCGGACAACCTAGTCAACGTTTGTAACAGAGTTGCGAGTAGATACAGTAAAGGATCTAGAGAAGCTAGCTAGCTTTACAATTGTTGTGCGTATACATTTACAAAATCATCCTCGCTTTGCTTATAGAAATAGTCTTCAACAAATTTCTACAGCTGTTAATTTTTTTTTTTTGTTTTAAAGGGGAGGGTGGGATGGAGTTGTGTATTATATTGTTCAATGTATTAATTCCTTTGCTTGCATTCCTAGGTTGAAGGTATTTTAGTTGCAGTGAATGTGTACTCGACCCCCTTTGAGCCTATTTGTGCAAAATTCCATTCTGCTGCCTCTGCCTCCGCTTTGATAACTGATGATACGATTGATTGTTTGTGATGCAGTGAAAAATGTCCATATATTTATGGACATTGCATCAGTGGTGTTATTCGAACTGTGGGAAACACAACCGTGCACTGTACGATCAGGCATTCGTTGTTACACAATGTTCTTTCTGATTTGGCAGAGTTGTCGTATGAAAAATATCTACAGAAAAAGGCAAGCATTGTCTACATGCTGCAGCAACTTCGGATACAAAGCAAATTCACCTTAAATGAGGACAATGCAATTTTTCATATCTACTGAACAGGGAAAAAAAAAATTATATGAAACTTTGAGAGGAAATGAAAATACCTCATGTCTCTCTGTGATATTTTTTCAACATCCATATGAAAGTTAGTTTCAACAGAAAACAAATGCGGCGATGTCTTTTCTTTGTATATCAAATTGTTTGGTGCAAAGGTCGATGGGTTCTGCTCTATGGAACCTTCTGGGAACTTGCTTGTGGACTATTTAAAGTATGGTTGGTTATTGGTTATCTGCTTTGTCTATCAATTTGTATACCCTAGAACTCCAGTTGTTCTTTGGAGGACACCGAACAATATAATTGTTTTTTTTAGCCAGCTGGGACGTAGATCCGCCTGGTAATTTCTATGGCGCCGTGACGTAACTGTATTGTCACTTGCTTTAGAAGATTGCCTTGATCGATGAACTTGGTCAAACCATTGTTCTGAAATCATTTGAAATCAATGAATATATAGTGTCTGAACTGCGACTGTCCTCACATACAAACAAGAGGCTCTTAAAATACAAATTGGTCATTGTTTTCGCATTTTTGCTTATTCAATGAAGTTAGTCAGATTAATATCCTAGAATAATTTGAAATCAACGAATATTTAGTGTGTGGAATGAAATTGTGCTATCATATGAACAACAGGCCCTTAAAACTTAGATTGGTCCTTGTTATGCTTGTGGTTATAGAATTTAAAAAAATAAATTCTTTTCTTTCCTTGATTCTATTAAGAATAAGCGATTTAACATCCTTTAATAATTTAATGCTCTAGTTCTCAAGTCCATGTTAGGATATTTAGACACTTAGGAGTTAGTTAAGATCTACTTGGTCTAATATGTCATTAGGTAAAAGTGTGTTTCTTTAGTATGCATTAGTATGCATTTGTAGTTAGGCA
>JZKD02S1520524.1:605693-621038 GCA_000966675.3 Picea glauca | reverse complement strand
GATCTCTATTTAAAGAGCATGGAGGGTCATTTGTCGATGATCGATTGTGAGAAACTCTCTTGTAAAATATCTCTGTAATCTTTTTCTTTGCATTAATAAACTTCTCCAAGTGGCCGCGTTGGTTGGGGCCATGGATGTTTCCCCGTAGGGGTTTTACCACGTGAAAACATCGGTCTGTTGTTCTTTGATCTGGTTATGTGAGTGGTTACTGAAGGTGTTCATCCTCTGTTGGAATACCTGTGTTGTCGAACAGTCCATAAGTCCCAATTTTTAGCCTGCGAGCCCAAACAAAAGAGGCCCATTTTTCAGCGCGCCATCCCCACAACCCCCAATAAAAAAAAATCGTTAAATATGAAATACATACAGAATTGTTATGGGACAATAAAAATGCAATGTTCAGCAAACCAGCCTGAGTCCTCTTGTCAATTTGTATATGGCAGAAGTCTGGATGCTATTTGTAGTGGAGGGAACAATGGAGACTCTATTTTCAGCCCGCCCGGCCATGAACCCACCATCCAAAAACTACCTAAAAGTGAAATGTTTAGGAAACTAGCCCGAGTCCTCCTGGCAATTTGTATATCTCAGAAACCTAGGTGGTATATGTAGGAGAGGGAACAATAGAGACTCTATTTTCAACTTGTTAGGCTTCCAACCCGCGATCCAGAAACTGCCCAAGTATGGAATGAGGAATCTGCATATCCTGTATAAAATCTCATTCCATAGTTAATATAGAGAGTATGTCCACAATTCCACTTGTCAATTTGTATATTGCAGAAGTGAATATGCTATTTGTAGAACACAGAACAATAGATACTTAATTTTAAGCTCACCAGGTCACGAATCCACGATCCAAAAAGTTCTCATGTATGGAATGAGGGATCCGCATATGTTCTAGAACAATGTGTTTGTACAATAGGGAACAATAGAGACCCAATTTCCAACCCACCAACCCCAGATCCCTTGATAGAAAAAATTGATAATTATGAAATTGATATGAAATCGCTACAGGGCAATAAAAGTCCAATGTTCAATGAAGAAACCCGAGTCCACTTCTGAGTATGCAATGAGGGTTCCACATACTTAATTTTCAGCCCGCCTAGCCGCAAACCCCCGATCCAAAAAATGCCCATCTATGGAATGAAGGATCAACATATGTTCTAGAAGAATACAAATGCACTGTTCATCCAAGCAGCCCGCAAATCCTCCTGTCAATTTGTATGTCACGGAAATCTGGGTGCTATTTCTAGCACACGGAACAATAGACACTATTTTCAGACTCCCAAGTATGGAATGAGGACTCTGCATATGTTCTACAAAAATACAAATGCAAAGTTTAGCCAAGCAACCCGTAGGTCCACATATGTTGTAGAACAATGTATTTGTACAACGCGAAACAATAGAGGCCCAAATATGCAATTAGTGATCCACATATGCTGTGTAAAATCTCATTCCATATTTTATATATAGATTATGCCCACAGGTCCGCGTGTCAATTTGTATATCGCGAAAGTGTGGGTGTTATTTGTAGGATATAGAACAATAGATACTTAATTTTCAGCTCGCCTGCCCGCGAACCCGCGATCCAAAAAAGTGCCCAAGTATGGAATGAGGGATGCACATATGTTCTAGAACAAAACAAATGCAATGTTCAGCCAAGCAGCCCATGGAAACTCCTATCAATTTGTATGTCGTGGAAATCTCAGTGCTATTTGTAGGAAAGGGAACAATAGAGACTCTTTTTTCGACCCGCCATACTGCAAACCCGCGATCAAAAAACTACCTAAATATGGAAACACAAATCTGCATATTCTCTATAAGAAATCATGTTGATACTTTATATATAGACTCATCTCCGCAACTCCCACCGTCAATTTGTATATCGTATAAATCTGGGTGCTATTTGTAGGAGACGGAACAATAGAGACTCTATTTTCGGGTTGTGCAATGTTCAGCCAAGCAACCCATAGGTCGTGCTTTCAATTTGTATATCATGGAAATCTGCAAGCTATTTGTAGGACATAGAACAATATTCAGTATTTTTTCAGCCCGCCAGGCTGTGAACCCACGATAAAAAAAGTTCCTAAGTATGGAATAAGCGATCCGCATATGCTGTATAAAATCTCATGTCTATACTTTATATAGAAACTCATCTCCACAAATCCCACTGTCAATTTGTATATCGCGAAAATGTCGGTGCTATTTGTAGGGAACAGAACAATAGATACTCAATTTTCGTCCCGCCAAGCCGCAAACACATGAAACAAAAAGTGCCCAAGTATGGAATCATGGATTAAGATATGTTCTATACAATCTGATGTCCATACTTTATAAAAGTACATGCTTAACCAACCAACCCGCAATGTTGAAGCAACCAACCCGCAACTCCACCTACCATTTTGTATCTCGTAGAAGTGTAGGTGCTATTTTTAGGACAAATAACAAGAGGCTCAATTTTTCAGCCCGCTAGGTCGAGAACCCGTCTGCCAGGAAAAGAACCATCGGGCCTTCACGTCTCTTGGGTATATCTTCTTCAATTTTTTCTTTTGTAACCCGCCTGACCGCTTTCCATATGCAATAATTAATCTTTAATGCTAGTAGCCATCCTGCAACAACCATTACAGTTGTCATTAATGTCCAGAATTTCGGAGAAGATTTGTCATTAGTATGAATTAAACTAAGATTTGTGCACAAGCATGTTATCCTTTCCACGTATTCATTTCAAAGGCGACATAATGTTTTTTCTTTTTGTCTGTCGACGATTTGGTGCTTTTAAGAAATTTATGATTCTTAATGTCTTTTCCCCGTCACCGCCACCTTCGCACTTTTTTCTAATTGTGAAATTAGTGATTTGTGATGGTCACAGCTCATTCTGCATGACCCTTTGAAATTGTCATTGATCAACGAAAGGCTCGAGGAGATATTCCATTGATAGGCATTAAACCAAACTTTGCGGAGGCTTATATTATCCCTCCCTGATTTTCATTTGAAACATTGTCTCTCGCAAATGGAAATTCTTAATAACTTCTAGCGGCAGTTCTCTCCACACACAGTCAACACATTGGAGCATAATGGCCACAGGTTCCACTATTCCAAGGCATATTCTTACTATTCATCTCTCTCCGGCCATGAGAAAAAAACAAGATGGTCCCTTGGTACATTGAGAGATATATTTCAAGCCAAAAAATTCAATGCCAACCTTGGCTTCTTAGAGACCCTGCCCACTTGTAGTCATGCCCGTCACAAAACTTTATGCCATGAATTCCAAGCCAAAATAAGATGATCTGATGGACAATGATACGACAATGGATGATGGAAATGTAGAAAATATTCCCACTCCTGGGCCCAAATTGAAATGAACCATAATGAACGGACCTTCCCAGCTCGGTGATCACAGTCATGACAACACCAAAAGGAGTTTCAGGAAAAAAAAAAAAGGGCAGTGAACGCAATAGCCACGTTGCACCACCAAAGTAGGAATTATAGACTTCCAAATTAGTCTGTTATGGGAAGAAGAGTTTGATTGTAAAGAAATCATATGTTGATGCTTCCAGAGATATACTTCAAGCCAAAAAAATATTGTTTAACATTTTCGGGTATTAGGTGCAAAAGTTTTGTTGTTGCAACACATTTCCCTACTATTCATCTCCTTCTGCCCAGAATGGACTAATTTGGGCCTCTGTAATTGCACATGCAAGTTGTACTACTAAATTTTTTTCCACTATGAAGAGTCGGTTTCAACTAAGGGCTATTCCACTTTCCCTGCAACCATTTTCGTCTTCTTCCTCAGGCAAAGCTTCTGAAAATTATCAATTTTAGCAGAGGATGATTAATCGAGGAGAAAACTCCAAGGATCTTGCATACTGTGGAACCTATGGCTATGTTTGTCGCATATGCCTTCAATGTTTTCAAATGAAGAACTGGATCCAATTTCTAAGCATAGATGTACAGTACTCAGTACTTTTCTTATTTTTTTAAATGGATTTGCTATTACAAATTTTGACCTTGGACTCTTCGTCTCTGCCACTTTTCTAGGTTTCACGCATGTTCTAATTGCCATACTTCGGTGCTCTCGTACTTTTTCGATCTTCTGTTTACTAATACCAATGTAAAATGTTCCATCAAAATCATTCTTCTTGTTTCTAGAGATGCAGTTATTAAGTTTTAATTCTAATTAGTACAAAAAAAAGTTCACTACTTCAGTTGGTATGTTACATTCATGGAATAATGTATCAAGAACATAACTGCATGCCCAGGTTGCAATAAAATGTAATATTCAACAACACATTTCCTCATAACTAGTAGATCATGATTTTGCAACAATGAGGTTTCTTTGAAACCAATTTGCAATTACGAAAAATGTCTTCCGCCTTTCTATTTTCCCAATTCACACATTTCCAACCATTGCTTCCCCTTTCTTTAAATTTACCCTCTATTGTTCCCTATCCCACAGCTTCCACCCAGAGTTCCGCCATATAGAAATTGACAGGAGGACCCTACTGGCTGCATCAACATTGCATCTCTACTTTTCCAGGACCTCCAAACAACATTTGTAGCTCTACTATATACAAATTGACAGATATACAAATTTGCAACCGTTCTTAGATCATTTCCTTTTTCATATTACGGTCGACCTATCATGCCCTTTCCATGATCTCTTCTGTTTTACACATTTTTCACTCAAAAATTCCAAAACATGAAATTTTACCCTTTTCTGTATTACGGTCTACCTATCATGCCCTCTTCTGTGATGCAAATTTTGAGAAATACAATTTAACCACCGCTTCCTCACATATTTACTGGAACTTTTATCAACCTTTTTTGAAGCCCATCTGTCTTCTTTCCATAGTTCACCATTTGTTCAAATTTTTTTAGGGAATCATCCCTTTGTCGTGTTGAAGAAATATTTAGTTCGTAGTCGTTGTTTCCTGTGCCGACATCCTTTTTCAATTAACAGTTGGAAAATATATATAAGATCTTATTTCTACGCATGCAATTAGCAATTTCCATATTCCATACTTATCCATTTTGCCGAAATTGCGCAAATATACAAATCGGTCGCTGAACTCCCAGTTCATGATCTCTTCCTAACTATCCCCGTAACGCTTTTTTGAATTATGTCCAACCTCTTTTCAGAACTTTCCATTCTTTCCTTCCTCTCCACCGTCTCCGTCACCTTCGCACTTCTCTACAATAAAAGAAAATATAATTTTATATATATATATAGACATATCTTGTTTCTAAATATGGAATTACTAACATTTAATTCTAACACGCCATCATACAGAAACTGTATATATTGTCATTGATGGGAGAAAGGGCCAAGGAAATCTCATATTCATGCGCATTAAACCAAAATTTGTGGGGAGATTATATTGTCCCTTCTGAGTGTTCATTTCAAAATCATGAAATCCCTTTCACATCGCGTGGCCTTCACACATTCAAAAAACCTCCATTCATTAATTTCTCTTTGTCGTACCCACCACCTTCACATTTCTAAATATGAAATAAATAAACTTTACTCCTAACAGTTCATCATGCACCACCAATACCGATTGTCATTAATCAGCGAAAGGCTCGAGGAGCTTTCCCATTCATAAGCACTTAACCAAGATTTAGCAAAATGTTACATTATTCTCTGTGACTGTTCATTTAAACCATCATCTGCAGCAAGGAAACCTTCTCATAAACCTATGGAATCAGTTATGCACCAGTTTTGTGGAGATACAGTAAACACATTCGATCGTCACGACCAGAACTTCCACTGGTCTAGGGAATTTTCTTATTACTCAACCTCTGCCACAGAGAAGCAAGTAATTTGGACCTCTGAGATTGCTCATGGAGTCTATGTCCCTAAGGTTTTTTACTGTAAGGACTTGGTCTCTTGGTGCGCCGATAAATTTATTGCAGAGAAAAGAATTATTCCACTGCATGACCGCTCTTTTGTTTCTTTATCACCTCATCTCTTTCAACAGATGCTGAAATTGCCCGAGCCAACATTGACATTGAAAGGAGAAGAATGCAAATAGTGACTAGCAAATCATAATAATGGATTGGATCAATTAACCCTTTTTTTGGAAAACCTGGATCTAGTTCCTGAAGATATTAAAAGCATGCAGGTTAGTTCATTTAAAAATCCTTTTCGTGAAATTGCCTGGTTGTTTACAAGAATAAAGGGACAGGAATCCACAACTACTATTTCTCGCATGGCTCTTTACATTTTGTATTTCACAGTCAACGAACAAGCCATTTTTTATTGGGGAAGGATAATTTCTTATGAAATCTCTTTCCAATTGTCAAGCTATAAAAGGGGAAAGAAATTTTATATGTCATCCTATTTAGTTTTTGCAATAGCACATTCCTGTCGATTTCTGCAACTATCTCTGTCCAAGAATGTCAACTGCGATTTCCACCCAGTAACGTCATGGTAACAGGCCTTGTGGAAGCACAAGGATTCCCACTGTTTTTATGAGGATTTTAATGGATTCCTTTTTGTTTTCAAACTTTTCTTGTTAGGAGAAAATGCTCCCCGCTTATCTGAACAGGCAACTAATTTTTTGGACAAAAAGGGAATAGTCCAACATTTGGATAATTACATTGTCATAAGAATTTTTGGCTCCATGGAACAACCTACTCTCCTTCCATGTCACACTACAGACATAATTTTTATTGCAGAAGTAGCACATCAATACAGTTACTGGTTCCATTTGTTCCAAAGGAAGAAAAAAAAACAGTGCATTCCTATGCCTTGGAAAATAAGGGAGTTCGTGTTGAAAAACATCAACAAATTTGACGATTTCGCAACACATTTTAGTATCTCCAAACTCAAATATGTTGAACACATAAAAGGATTCGACCCCTATGATAATTTTAGAAAACATTTACATTCACTTGGCCTCGACGATTATTTTGTAAATAAACACCTGCCCAAAAACAGAGAGAGTCACGAGCCTGCCTCTGATGCCAGTGACGTAGAGATAGTGCAAAGATGCACCAAATTGTAAACACAACAGGGGAAATACGCCAGTGACAAGAGTGTTCAATCCACAAATACCACTCCAAAAAGTATGACATCCCATAGCATCGCTCAGATGACCCATCATAGCAACAAAGAAACCTAGAATTTTTCAAACGGAGGAGGAGATAATGACCCTCCTCACTCTAAAATTGATAGTTCTCACAAGCTTCCAATGGAGAAGAAGAGAAAAAAAAATTTGGAGCAGGAAGAAGACATGGAAATTCAGATTGAGAACATGGAAATTGACACTGATCTAGATGCCATGTTCCCCTTCTTTGATCAGCCCGAGGACGCCATCCACCATAGCCATCCAATGGACATATCCGTTGCCCAAAATTTTGACGAAGATGAATCCTTCGTGTTCCAAAGCGTTGTTTTTGATAGCTGGAACAAAAAATTGATATTTCAGAAAAAAAATGTTAAAAATATCAAAGGCAAATCTTGTTCAGAGGTTGACGTTGCCAACATGCAACCGTCCCAAATCTGTCAACTTCACATCGTGACCAGAGAAGCGCTTCATGACTCCATTGAATGCATGGAGACCCACAATGTTAGACTGAAGGACCGAGTCAAGGAATTGGAAGACGCTTTCTTTCTTATGCCATTGCATGTTGATCCTTTGGCAATAGCCATGCCCGGCATCCCTGCACCCAATGTAAAAGAACCCTCCACCCTGCTCGCATCCTATAAAGGATATGTGGAAAACAATATCACAAAAATAATGGAACTGGTTACCGATGCCTAGAAAATATCACAAACCATAGCTTCCCTTGGAACCCGGACACATATCTTGCTTGAGCTTTTGCAAGCCGAATTAAAAGATGAAGAAAAATTCTTCTTAAAAACGGTCATCCCTTTTGGCAAGATTGTCAACAATATGACAGAAATAAAAAGAAGAGAAGAAGATATTCCATCCAAAAACCAAATCGGCCAGTTGAATGCATGTTGGAAATAAAAAGTAAACAACCTACATCTAATTGTTCGGTAATGTGAACAAGTCATATTGAAGAAAGATAAATTATTCACAAAGCTGTCAAATATAGACTTAGCTGGGAAAACAAATGACTTCCAAGACCCCCTCTTAATCGCAAACTCATTTCCCTTAACTAGATAAGAGTTTGATAAACAGGTTTCTATGTTGAAGACCTTCTCTTTGGAAAATTTTTACAACATCCTTCAATTTGATCAATCTCACGTCCATGACTGGCTAGTCAAATATGCAGTACAAAATGAGGAAATTCATTAGGCTTTGTCTAACCTTTCTATCGACTTCCAGGGATTAGAAAACGATCGTTTCAACATCAAGATCCAGAATGAGATCAACGCCACCCCAATGAGAGCATACATTGAAGAATGGGTCGAAAGGCAATTGAAACAGGCTGCCAACGAAGGAAAATAGGCAGTTGCCAACATTCCAGTAGTTGTGGACAACATCCTTGAAACCATAGTCATCTCCGACATCAATGAAAGGGCAACTGCAAGAAAATATCCAAAGTGCTCTTATGTACCCTCATTGTAAGTTTACTCATCCCATATTTCTTTGTTTCTCAACCCAGTTATTTTTCTTTCTTAAATAAACATGTATAGGCAAACACTTATACCTTTCCATTTATTTTCTTTTGCAGTTGTTTCACTCTATCTTCTTTCCACAATCTTGTTTCTTGTAAATATTTCTCTAATGGTTCGCGGGAGCCCCAATCCCAGTCTACATGAAAAATGCATTGAAATTCTGGTTTATATGTAACACACTTTGTTTTTTTTGTATATTTCAACATTTGCAGTGGTATGTAACAAAATTCTATTTTCTAACATATTTTAAATAAAAATGCATCTAAATTTTTATATCCTAAAGACTCTACTCTTATCTTTTAGCACTCTCTATGACAAATGCATTTATGGAAAATGTTCACAAATATATTAAAATTTTTATATTTCGTATCTCCTATTAATTTTATGTCATCATATATTTTTATCTTTCACCAGTCCACATTGAAAATGCATTTAAATTTCCAAATTTAATCTTGCACTATCAACAATTTTTTTACTTTCTTATATACTTTCAAAAAAATAAAATGTTTGTTATATACTTTCCAAAATTAGATGGTGCTTGTCCTGCCAACTGTCAATCACTTTTTCCCCATCTTTCAAAATATGCACCTTGAACACAACATTTCCCTCATATACATTTTCCACCAAACACTTCGTTTCATTTACACTTAGACCCCATTTTTCAAAATTTGCTTTATAACCTCCTTGGTACAAATACATATTTTGTATGTATAATTTATTTATTTATGATGACTTTCTATGTCCTAGTTTTAAAAATAACCAATTCAGTAATGCTAAACTTTTTGTGTCCAACAACCATTCAAACATTGATAATTTTTGATATTTTTTCAAGAAGAACTAATTCGAGAATACTATGTTCTGCATGCAAACCACATGTATATCAACTTTCTAGCCACCTACCTGTACTAGGTCACATTTACTCCCATACCAACCTGGCATGGACTACGCTGCCATGCAACACTTGTTTATTGGGCTTTCCACATTTTTGGTGAGAGGGTGCATAATATACCCCAACCAACATTGATTCCTTCATCATCTTAATTTACTATTGATTAATTCATCATATTCAATAGAGTAAAATTCAAAGATTCTACCTTCTACCTCGATGTAATATTCTAAGTCATCTATTTCACAAACTTTGAAATAACATTCATCCCATAAAAAATAGAAGTCTCCTTGATCTTAGAAATAGTCCATGTGACATGTTTTACCATTGTAGAATGGTGGGTTGATTGTTCATATTCCCCATCCATCCATTTTGTTAGAGACACTTCCAAGTTGGTATTGTACGAGCATACACTTTGTCAATTCAACTCTCCATTTGTGATTGGATTAATACAATCCTCCCACTATCCTACTATCATATTATACAACGTGCTCATCATACCACTTGGAAAGTTCGTCTAATGCTTCTTGATTTAACTAATAAAGAAAAATGACTTCACTAATGTGATTTAAAAAGAGGAAGAAAAATTACACAAACAAAGACACTTTCAGCAGTCAATAAGAGACTTATAGAAGAAAAAACTATCCACTCAAAGAAAAACACCAAAAATAGAAAAAAATCAGACTTAATAGCCTTCCGGAATTGAGTAAGGGATCAAAGACAAAGAAAAAAAGGCTAAGATCAATAACTTTCCTTATGAAAACCTTAATCAATCATATAATCGAAAAGAGTAGAAAAAAGAAACCAAGTTTGAGAAAAAACGGTTGATTTCACAATAAGGAAAGACAACACAAACCCAATCAAGACTAAGAGAATGAAAAACAAAAAAAATTAAGTCAAATAGAAGACAAGATATGGCATAATAGGATCTAAGCCAGAGAGAAAAATCAAAGGATTATGCTGAGTAAGCAAGAGAACTGCAATATTTCAAAGCAAGAAAAATCGATGTTCTTGTAAAAGTTTCCCTTTTTCGAAGTAAAAGTTTCCCTTTCCCTGAATCTTGAAAAGTACTTTCCATACCCAGATTCATCCCCTTTCACCTCTCCTATATATACATCTGATAAACCTGAAGAGCCCAACTCAAGTTTCCCTTTTCCTCCTCATATAGATCTTCCATCTCCTCGCAATATTTTTCTCAAAATTCATTCGCAACACCCCGAAGTAGTTGAAAGGTCAGTAGTTCAGTCCTTCAAAGTTTTTGAAAATATCCTTTTTATTCCCCAAATTCCATCTCCTATAATTTCAATGGTCGGTGCTAGAGGTTCTAGTGTTGGTGGCATCAGAGGTGCAGGAGCTAGTGGACAAGCTCGGCCCCCTAGAATCTTTGCCAAGGTAGCTGTTGGATATGCTCCCTTGATCCTTCCTGCTGTCCTTACATGATCTGCCCAAAACTTACATGAAGAACCTCCTCAAATTCATGAGAGAAGGATATCTAACCGCAACAGAACATATATCCTTTTTTGATCAGTTTGTTGATATCCTTGGCATTGAGCACGAGGAAATTTACTCAATGTCATTAGTTTAAAATTTTGAAGGACAAGCGAGGACTTGGTTCAGAGGACTCTCAACAGGATCCATACTATCATATGACGATTTAGAGAACACCTTCCTGAGACAGTGGGGAGAGAAAATGTATCATGTTTGTTATTTAACCAAATCCAAGGCTTTGAGAAAGAATACTTCTGAATCAGTCCTTGAATTTATCCAGAGGTTTAATAAGATTTATCAAAAAATCCCAGCCGAAGTCAAACCTTCTGAACCAACTGCAAAAGTAACTTTTGCAGGGGATTTCGATTCCGACTTTGCTCTACTTTTAAGAGAAAGGAGATCTACCACTTTATTAGGAATGAAAGATTATGCTATAGAAATCGAGTCCAATATGATGGCATCTAGGAAATTAAAATCTAAGGTTGATATGGGAGCAAGAGAACCCAGGCGTTTCAAAGAACAGGCATGATCCTCTGGATCCAGAAAGTCTGCAGAGGAGAAAATGGATGAGAGGACCAATGTTATTAAATATTTATCAAAAAAAATTCCAAGATGGAATTAGATCAAGCCAAACTCGACCCATACATTAGGGATCGATTCCGGAGAAAACCTAACCCTCAGATACAACAAAGACAAGTAAAAAATGAAGATCAAAGATCCAAGATCCAAGATCCATTTAAAATTGAAAATTTCATGCAGAGGGATGAAATGCAAGATTATGAGCAGTTAGAAGAAGATCTAAACAACCTTAGCAATGATGATCTTGAGACACACTTAACCAAGAAGGATTATGAGAAATATTTAGACCTGGAATCCCTATTTAATAATGATGAAAACATCAACAATATGGGAGGCTCTACGTATCAAGGTCTCGCCAACTCAATAATGGCCGAACTTCATCATAAATATGATTTAAGTACCAGAGAGAAAAGTTCTACAAATGTTCCACCAAAAAATATTTTATCACGAAGTAAAGAGAATGATGCAGCAGTTACCAAACCATCAAATGAAACATAAGCTTCCTGAACAAAGCAAGTTGAAACACTAACGGTGCAAACTAAGAAGATGAAAAATACAAAAGAAAAATTTCAAACCAGGGAAATTGAAAAAATAATTGGGGGTTTCAACTTAGAAAATGAACTTAATAAAATTAAAATCCCAATGCCTTTGGTTGAACTTGCAAAAAACCCGATTTATAAAAAGAAAATCGCTAAAGAAATAAATTTTTATGATGTTGAATGTCAAGTTGACGTTATTAATTTGTAGGACGAAAAACCTACAATCATGTTCGGTCCACACATTGAAAACAACAAGGATTTTGTTGCTCCATTCTATACTACACTAACTGTGCATGACCATTTACTCCATAATTGCATGCTAGACTCAAGGACCTCTCATAATTTAATGCCTAAAATTATCATGCAAAAGTTAGGCGTTGAAATTACCATACCTTATAGAGACATGTACTCATTTTATTCTAGAAATTTTAATTGTCTAGGTATGATTAAAGATTTGGTAGTAAGTCTTGCTTAGATTCTTGTGAAAAGTATCCTTATGGACATGGTTGTTTTTGACGTTCCTGTCAAGTATGATGTTGTTCCTGAGTTTATGATTTAAGTCTCTAAAGTATACAGTCAAGGCATCTGAAAAGATAGAGAGAGTTAAGAGGTAAAATATCAATTTGTGAAAGGTAAATCAGAGTTGATTCCTCAACTGTCTCTATCTAGCTTCCCATTGTTTTTGGATGCTGGTATCTCTCTCGATAACTGTCCATGAATGTTCTAACTCGACCTGAGTATTTTTTGTTTTTAGGATGGTATTAAATAAGTTCAAATCAATGCTAGTTTGATCTATAAAGTCAGGTTCTATGTTAGGCTGTCTAGTATTGGGGACAGTCATGAGGGGTAAAAATTTATTAAATTATAAAATGTTCAAAGATTATGTGTAATGTCCCCCACCTCTTAGAGAGGTGATGAGGAGACTCAGTGGCCCGGGCACCCCCACTAGGTCATAGTCTCACACTGAGGGGGGAAAAGTCAAGAAGTTAAAAGTTATATTTTTAAGTTGACTTAAGAAAGGAAATGGATAAAGGAGTAAAAGATAACTCAACAGAAAAATAGAAGATTAACCCTGGGAGTTAACCTAACTCAACAGAGAATTAGAAGGAAAAGTATAAGTAAGAGGCTGGGGTGCACCTATTATTCATTGGGGGTTTTGGATTAGCATTTGCTATTGCTCTTGAGCATTCAGTTTGGGGGTTTGTTGTACAAACCCTTGTGAGCAACTCAGTGGTGAAATATTCACTCACCTTGTTCCGCAACTTGGTCTCGGGGATGAAAGACTCCTCCACACCATGCTAGTCTTAGCCCATCTCCATCTAGTGCTTCAGAAGGAGAAGGACCATCAATTTGAGGGCTTTTCTGGAGGGTTATCATCATTCTACATTTGTCTATAGATTGGGACGTCTTGGAGCCATAGGGGATGTTCTGTAATTCAGTAAAACTCAGATCTAGGGAGATCTGCTTGAGATCCAAGTCCAAAACTTCTCCCACAGGATTCTCATAGCCCGATATATATTCTTGGAGAGTTTCAGAACATTTGGAGGCCTCCTTCATCAGGGATGAACCAGCTAGGGGTTTAGTCATCTAGTGGGGCACCCCATTCAGTGGGAAATTCAGATCTATGGAGATTGAGCGCGATCTTGGAGATTCAGGCACATGGGTTATTCTTACCATCGCCTGATCTATATTCTTGGAGAGTTTCAGAGCATTTGGAGGCCTCCTTCAGCAGGGCCGAACCAGCTAGGGTTTCAGTCATCTAGTGGGGCACCCCATTCAGCAGGAAATTCAGATCTATAGAGATTGAGAGGGATCTTGGAGATTACGGCACCTGGGTTATTCTTAACATCTCTCGATATATCAATTGACATATTTCTTAGGGTGATTGGACACATTTTGTAGCAGGGCCGAGTTATTGAGGGTTTCAACCTTCTATTGGAGCGTGGCATTCTTCAGCTGGAGAGTTTGGCATTCAGATCTGCTTGTATTGATCTTCATTTCTTATTGAGCCTTTGGAGGCATTATTTTGTATTAGCGGGAGCATTTTGTAGCAACTCATATCTATTTCTTGTACGACCATCTGAGGTTTATTCTAGATCAGCCATCTATTGTATTGATCTTACATTGCTCATAATAAAAAGGTCAGATCTTTGCTTGTGCTTCTACATATTGAATATATTGTGATCTCCATGTGTTGATGAATCATGTATGCACTTAATAACTCAATAAATTAGTAGTAGTTAGTGATTCCAAGAAATAATTTGGCTTGGGATCATTACAGTGGTATCAGAGCCTCGATCCTCCAAACCTGTGGAGAGATCGGTGCATGCAGAAGTACAGGGGAATTGTTATGGTTCTGAGGAAGAAAAACAAAATTGAAACAGAGGCAGAAATGGAAGGGTTAGGAGACGACCATGAGCCTTAGGGCTTGGCTCTCTTAGTAGCCAAATTTGGTAAGTTCTAGCAAAACATGAACCGCACAGAAATCACATTGGTCCGGCAGTTGGATGAGTATCAGGAAACCAACAGAAGGGGACAAACATAAATCTCTGAAACCTTGAAGAAAGTTGATGAGAATCTACAGAAAATGAAAGAGAACCAAACTAGGATAACTGACCTTCTGATGCAAGTAACCGATCGAGGTAAAGATCCTGATATGTATGGGAATAAGGAGGCTGGAGGGTCTGGTGGAACTCATGAGGAAGCCAGATATAACTCGGAGAAAGCACCGGGATCCGAAGGAAGTCTTGGAGGTGGCACGATCCATGGGTAGATGGGTAGTAGGACCAATCATAGGCCATACATGCCAGTGTTCATGGATGAACCACTAGGCCAACACTCAGGTAGCAGAGCTAACCCCAGACCATACATGCCCACATTCATAGATGAGCAAGGGCAGCAGGAACAGGTTGAAGATTTTGTGGAACAATTAGCCAGGAGTACCAGGGAATACTATAGCTTGGATATGAAAGTTCAAATATAGATGTCCCTAGACCAGTATTGTCAACTCAGGTTCAGAAACCAGCCTAGGACGAACCACAGGGGAAGCTTTGAGTTTGAGCAAAGGGCAGAGAAGATAGAGATTCCATGCTTTGATGGTACGACTAAGATGACAACACAAGCATGGGTGCAGAAGTTGGATACTTACCTACATCTTAACCCCATGAGAGAGATGGAGGCCATCAAGTTTGCCACTATGTACTTGGATGGCAAGGCCCACGATTGGTGGTACCATGGGCTCACCACACTCATCCACAACCAGATTGTAT
>JZKD02S1520524.1:589013-601316 GCA_000966675.3 Picea glauca | reverse complement strand
GTGCTTCTACATCTTGAATATATTGTGATCTCCATGTGTTGATGAATCTTGTATGCACTTAATAACTCAATAAATTAGTAGTATTTAGTGATTCCAAGAAAGAATTTGGCTTTGGATCATTACATTATGTTACCTTTGTTTTGAAAGAAACAAAAAAAAGGAGTTCTTGAATTTAAAATAATAACATAACAATAGTAGAGGCCATTTTCTGTACTTGAAATAATTAAGAGTGTTGAGAATGATGGAAGAAGAAGAAGAAACATAACGTTGTTAGAAATAAGAGGTTTTAATCGTAAAAGAATCTCATATCATAATAGAAGAAGGGAAGAAAAACAAAATTTCTAATGAAGTACAAAACATAACCATCCAAATGACCTACAGGTCTTGAAATTGCTGATATCAATCACAGAGGAAAATCTGTAAATGATTAGATAACCAAATAAATTCAAACTACAGTAGAAGTTTGTGCTAAAATGTAGCTGGTCATTCATTAGAAAGACATGAAAATAAATATGTTGAAAACAAAGTAAAGGGAAACATAACTTCAAGTTGACAGAATTTAGAATCTCTTTTGCATTATCTTATCACTGCAAAGGAAAAAGACTTCTAGTACAATCGGCTCCAAAGAAAAAGCCCTTTCTTCAGTCTTGTGAAATTATATTTATACATGATAACCGAATTCTTTTTCTGTTGGTGATTAACTAACTTCTGAAGGTTAACGGTTACATAAATGTGCAATATTGAACCATTCACATTTCTATCTATATCTTCTTTGTAATTTTGGTGATGAAAACTTTCAAAATAACACTTTATTTCTTTTTTGATGAACTTCCTTCTTCCGTTTTGAGACAGCTAATACATTTTCCCAGGAACTACACCAAAACTCTAGGAGCCTCTGGAATATCTTTTGCCTCAAATAGGAAGAATTTTCTCTGTAGCTCTGGTAGACGATCTTCAATTATTCTTCCTGTAAACTCATTAGTTTGTAACTTTAAATTTAGCTTCACCATACACCTATTAATTTGTGTGACATCAATTACCTTTATTTGTGAGATTTCTATTTGAATTTTGTCCAGATTCTCCTTGAAATTTAATTGATGCTTTCCAATGTTAATTTTTCCTAACAACCCACGACAATTGTCTCTTCCAATGTTCAATGAAGCTTTATCTAGAAGGTCGAAAATTCCTTGGCAATCATCATTAACCTCATTGGTTATTCTCTTGTTTTTGGTAAGGTTTTCCTCCCATACCTTGATTATTATATCCCCTTTAATCTGCTCTGAAACAAATAGTTTTTGAGTTTTTCCGACTTCCTCTTTTGCTAAAAATGACACTGCCTTTTGAAAAGTGGTCCTGGCTACTTTTTCTTTTTTCTCTTTCAAGAGAATACCATCAAAGGATTTGTTTTCCTCCTGAAAGTAATTATGAATAATTTCTATCTTGGAGATCACTCCCTATTTCTCTTTTTCTATTTTTGCATGTATTTCCAACACCCGAGCTTGAAAAATTTCCATCTCTACCACTTGATTTTGAATTGAATTCATCTTATTTTGTAATTGTTTATTCATTTCTTCCTGGTGGAGGACCTATCCTTGACTGACCTGTATCTTCATGTTCATTTCATTTAAGCTTTCTTTTAGCATTTGAATCTCATGTATGTCACTGACTCTGGCTTGTTATAGCCCTTTGTTTATTTCCTGATTGATATTTCTTTTAGTCTCCTTTAATTGAATTTGTAGTTGGGCTATCATTTGATCTTTCTGTTGTAACCTGGTTCTCAAGTTACCTACAAAGTATAAATTTGTTGTTGCCAAGGCTCCCATTGAGCCTACTACTTCTGTAGCGAAATCCTCTTATTCAAGATTTTGTCCATCTATGATGATCTTATGTTTCTTTATCATTGCATCTCCTCTTGGATGCATTTCCTGTTTCAAGACAACCTTCCTCTTTTTACTGAAAAAATAATCGGATGAAGGAATCTCATCTCTAGAAATAGATTAAAGATCACTAACATATAGAATTTCCATCTGGGGGTTTCCATAAGTAAATTTCAAAGGGGTCAAAGAAGTAATAAGGCTTCCTAGATTTGTTGATGCCATTCCTCCTACTTTTTTGGGAATGTCACCAGGGATTTTTGGGGATGTTTCAAACTCCTTTCCTTTCCCTGACTCTGAGTTCTCGATCTGTGTAACTTCTGTTCTTTGTGAATACATTTCAATCTCCTTCGGATTTTCCTTTGTATTTTCTTTATCCTATAACTTTGATTCAAAACCTGAGGGAGGCTCTTCATGCTCTTGAGGGGGAGTTGTGGATTCACCTTGCAATACCTTAGATAAACAGCTTCGCCTGTGACTTTGGAAAGTCATAAAAATGGTCTATAAGTCGGGTGATAATGCCCATACTCTGTTTAACACATCCTCACAAGTTTTGACCTCTTTGAACATATCATCGTAAGCAAACTTTTCATGTTCATAGGCTTTCATACCGCAGTGCATCATGTGTTTTTTCACTAGTTGATAAGGGTCATGCTTGTTGTGCTCAATATTTACCAATTTGACCTCTTCAAGTGCTTCTGCTTCCACCTTGGAATGACCCAAGTTTTGTGATGAAAATTTACCAATATATACAGGGAATATTGGCCAGGACTTATTTTGAGCCATCTTTAGCTCTATTCTGATACCGCCTTTCACTATTTGGTGAGATACTTCCCTACACACCAGTATGTCGAGGAGGAATTTTGGAAGTGCATGAGGAGGGATTGAGCACCCATAAACCCTGATATAGGAGAAGATTTCTTCAATGAACTATTCAGCTATTGCCTTGAGGTTTTCTGAGACTGTCTCAGAAATGCGAGGGGGGTCACAACCATAAAACATTTTATACATTGGTATTATTATGAAATGACAGATTTCGTAAAATGAATTTTTAGTGTTTTCTTCCCATAACTTAGAGTGATACTCGTGAATGGGTTCGAGGTAGGTTATGTTCCAACTCCAAGTCATCAAGGGGAATGGAGTCATAAAACAAATTGCATCCATGATGTATGCCAACATGTAAAAGGCCACTGGTTGGCCTTCGGATCTTGTAGCTTTGTAATCTGAAACCTCTTTGGCTAGGTTATCGGATAAAATCTTGCTCCAGTTAAAATTATATCCTTCTGATGCTTCCTCTAAGAAGGGAACCCATTATGCGGGGAAATGACAGGGACTCTTTTTGCCGAAGAGTCTGCATATAATCATGGCTACATAAACCATGTACTCATTCAAAGAAGCTATGGAATAATTTCCATTGGTATCCGCCCTAAATTTTGATGGACATATCCACCGGCCTTTGATTAAGTCAGGGTAGATTTGGTTTGCCTCAGTACATTCCTTTCTCTGAAATTTAGCTATAAATTCAACATTTTAAATGTATTTAGGATTGGGAGAGAGTTTGTACATTACTTGGATATGTTCTAGTCTAAATGAGCTGATAATGACCATTTGATCGTTTAAAATGCTTCTCGTTGGAATATCAATCTTTTCTAAAGCCCAACTAACCATGTCGTTGGACATCATGAGCTGTGGGCGTGCTGCAATCTTGTGAAGCTCTGATTCTGCTATGTCCCGAAGGTGATTCTCAGAATCATTAGGGGAATTCTTGATTTCCATAATTTCATAGATTTGTCTCCAGGATTTGATCGAGTCGATAGCATGTGGCGTAGTGTCAGATATGACATCTCCCTCCGGGATGCAAATCTCAATTGTATTTTCACTCTTCTTAGGTTCCTTCTTTGGTGCCATAACTTTCATGTTAGAAAGAAAACCTATCACATAAGAGAGGTGTATAAGCTTGGCTAAATGCGACTTACTCCTGATAGAAAGAACAATAATAAGATTCGAAACCCAGACCTTTAATTTTCCTTTAACTCATTTTAAAGTGAAAGTACTGACGCAACTGACAAGAAATTAATACGTTTAATGCAGACAATATTTCTGAGATATGCATTTGTGTCACAAAAATCATCAGTTATCCGTTATTAATATGGTCATATTTCAGCGATTCTAAATTTAAAATTTGAAAGATCTCGTTCAACGGAATCCGAAATATGAAAATACCTAAAGAAGTTTAATTACCATTAATTGTGATTTTAAAAAAAATTTAGTTTAGCTTAAACATTGGTTATGAGTCGAGACTTCGCGTTTTCAGGGATCTTGCTTCCACGAGGTATGTCATCACTAAACCTTGAATCCTGAAATCATGATGAGATTAGTTTAAGTTAAACATTGGTTATGAGTCGAGACTTAATGTTTCGAAGTTTTTTGGGGATCTTGCTTCCATGAGGTATTAAACCCTGAATCCTGAAACCGCGATGAGATTAGTTTAGGCCTTAACCTTGGTACTCGGAGCAATGCGTTTTTAATGCATATCGAGGTTTCGTGAATCGATATGCATTAAAAATGCATTGCTCCGAGTAAACCCAAATCCCAAAAGGTTGAAAGGTTGTTAATAAACTTCTTTAAGCTTTAATTAATCACGATTAAAAAATACTTTATAGAATGTGCATCGGGACTTTAAAACATTTTAGTTTTCTGCCTTTTATTATTAAAAATAATTCTTGTCATGATTTTGGTACCAGGATTTTGGAACTGATAGCAAGGGTTATACCTTATGAAAAGATGAATCCCGAAAAAGAAAATTTTAGTTCTTTTTTTTTTCTTTTTTTTTTTAATTTAAAAGTTAAGCCGGCCCCATATTAGGAAAATACGAAGTTTTAGGTTAGAGATAAAAAATTTAAACCTGTTTCAACATAGGCTCCAATTGGGGACCTCGTCTCCTTATGGGACGAGGAGAACGTGTAGAGTTAGTGCTTTTATTGGGTAAATGGGGTCAGTTATTCCAGTCTGTGAGACATAGTTGTAAAAACCCAACTAGGAAGATAAAGACTTCGACCTTAACTTCGAAAAACTTTTCAAGATTAAAACATTTGAAAATCTCGAGATAGGCTCACATAGATTCCCCTTTCTAAAACCGACCTCGGATTTGTGCAAGATAATCGAAACAAGATTAGTCATTCTACCATTTTTTATTTGATCGTATTCGCATCAAGGTACTCTTATAGTGTAATCTGGAATCCCATAATCTTAAAGTGTAATTTGGCTGAAAGAAGAAAAATTACTAGAGCATCTTGCAATTCATGTATAATATCCTTGTTAGATATGTAGACATTACTTCACTGCCAATGAGCCTGTTCAGTACCCCGGTGAAGTTATCAGATTTTCCAAAGTGAATTTCCTTTCACAACTTCATTATTTTCAAGCATTTAAATGCTGAGATGAGGGCAATCATATAATGAATTTCCTTTCATCGTATCTTTAGATTAGATGGGGGTGATCAATAATGAATTTTCTTTCACCATCTGTTTATATATACTTTTGTTATGAAGTGGGGGCAATCAATCAGTATGTAACATACTCAGGAAAATATACTGCTTAAAACTTTTACAGCAAAGGTCTATCAACTTATTTAAATAGCTCTAGGTTAATCTTCCTTTTGGCCCTCAAACACTTTGAATTTAGGGAGAATCTCAGGGAAAACTTATTAATATTTCTTAGGGACTTTCCTTGAGAAAAAACGATCAGTTTATTCCCACTAGAATGACTAAAAAGGTTAGGATTAGCCTAGACATACTTCTGGTTCAGCCAAAGTTTAGGAAAAACATAGAATTTTACCTATCCTCGCTTTGAAAGTTAGTCTGAACGTTTCTGAAGTTAAGATGAGACCTTTATTTCCTCCAAAGACTAATGGGAAAATATTCATATTTGGGTTAAGAGTAAGCTCGATAATGATCTAAGGGAAAAGGTAAGAGAACCTTAGAAACTTAGGAGTGTCAACGACTAATTTTTAAAGATTTTTTTTTTTTTTTTTAAGTATCACATTAACCCTCGTGAAATTTAGTGTCTCACTCATTGGTACCTATTAGGACATTTTAACTCAGGTTCTCAGGTCAGATTTCATACCTTAGTAGTTCTTTGTATTTACAGCCATAAGACTGTTTACTTATTACCTTTTTGGGAAGTATTTATCATGATTATTCATGTAGATTACCCTTTTAGTATAGTTGATCTCTTGGGTCCTTGACGATTTTTCTGCAAATAAGATGACCTGATAACTGTCAGAAAATCACACAAATCAAAACTCATAACTGTCAAAAACCCATACAAATCTTGTGAACTGCTAGATTTTGAATTGTTTTGTATTTACATTTTCTTATTATTTTTTCTTTTTTTGACAGAATTAAACTTACCAAAAGTAATGTAACTATAAAGAAAACATAAAAACAAACTGGTATGTACAATGAGATTTCAGAAACATATTACTGCATGTAGTGTTTAAGGTATTTCCCATTTACAGGGGCTCTCGGAATGTCTCCATCAAGATTTTCTAATGAAAAAACATTTTTTCCCTCTCAGGCCGAGACTCTGTAAGGGCCAGACTAGATCGAATCAAACTTGCCTTGTTTGACAGTGTCTTCTCTTCTGGCTTCTTATCTTAGTACTAGATCTCCAGGGAGTAAATCTCTATCCTTATCTTTTTGATCGAATAAATCCTTCATTTTATCCTGACATCTTTGCAACTTTTCATTTACTTCGACTCTATTTTGTTGAACTTCGACAAGCTAGTTTGCCCTCCTGGTAATGTCGTTAGGTTCTTCGTTTGAAGCTTGCCAAAGTTTCATTACTGGTAGAGCAAGATTGATTGGTAAAATAACATCAGTGCCATATACTATCTAAAAAGGGGAAATCTCAGTTGACCTTTTGGTACTTATCATGTTGGCCCATAGAGTGTATTTCAAATGGATATGCCATGCTTTCTTATTCTCAGTCAAGAATTTTTTGATCATGGTTGTCATAATTTTATTAGATGACTCAGCTAAACCATTACCCTGTGGATAATAATCTATCGAGTTCCCTAATATGATGTTAAATTTTTGGTAGAAGCTTATCATATCCATTGATTTAAATGCTTGTGCATTATCAGTGACTATATTTTGGGGACAACTGAATCTAGATAAAATATTTTCTTCCAGAAAATTGATTACTACTAAGTCAGTTGTGCTTCTCATGGGAATAGCTTCCACCCACTTAGTAAAGTAGTCCGTTGTAGTTAGGATCCACTTGTGCTGAGAAATGGAATGTGGATGAATTTATTCGATGAAATCAAGGCCCCATTGTTGAAAAGGAGCTTCGTTTTTAATTGGAACAAGAGGTAAAGCTGGGACTTTATGTTTACCTGTAAACAACTAACAGGGAGTACAAGTTCGAACTTTGGTGTTTACATCTGTGAATAGATTGAGTCAGTAATATCCAGCTCTTAATATTTTATAAGCTCTAGCTCACCAAGCATGGTGTTCTACGCACACTCCCTCATGGAACTCATTAATAACCTTTTCAGTTTTGGTCTCGACTAAACAACTCAGCAAGAAACCCAGGGGATCTTTCCAATATAATTTTCCATCTATAATACAATATTTTATAGCATGTAGCTTCAGTGTCTTGGCTTTAGATGGGGTTAGCTCACTGGGACATTGAAGATTCAATAGGTAAGAAACAATAGCACGGTACCAGACTGAAGTAGAAAACTTGTCGTGAATCTCAACTGTAGGTGTAGCAATATCTATTTCATTAATCTCTAGAAAACCCTCGTCTTCCTGCAACTGATTTATTCCAAGTGCCTGGAAGTTTGATTCGGCTAGAAATTTAGCCAAACCTTGGCCTTTAATGAGTTTTGTTGGTTTGACTTCCAGATCAAACTATTGAATCTTAGCTATCCATCTGCTTGTTCTTCCATCACTATCCGGCTGAACCAGTATATCTTTAATAGAGGTTGTAGGGACATAGGCTATGATATTCGAGTGTAATACATACATTCTGAAAGCATTGAGAGCCTTCACCATTCCATAAGCTTGTTTTTCTAGTATATTATATTTCAACTCATCATCTCTCATACTTTTACTGAAAAATGAAATAGGTTGTTCAAAGCCTTCCTCATTTTTCTATAACAATACGGCTGCAATAGTGTGTTCGGAAGTAAAGGAAAAGATTAGAAACTCTTTTGTGTAATCAGAACTTGCCAAGATTGGCGCTTCGCTGATAAATTTTTTGATTCATTGAAAATACGCTTTGTCTTCACTTGTCCACTTCATCTCACTGTTCTTTTTTAACATATCTGTGATCAACTTCACAATTTCGATGAAGTTAGGGATGAATCTTCTCAAGAAATTTATTTTTCCTAAGAAAGACTAAATTTCTTTTTCATTTCTAGGGATGTTTATAGTATCTATTTCTTCAATTATTTTGGGATCGATTTTGATTCCATCTTTAGAAACTATATGAGCTAATAACTTACCTTCTTGCATAGCGAAATGAGATTTTTTGGGATTAAGGGACAAACCAAATTTACGAAATTTCTCGAAAGTTTGCTTCAGGTGCACTAGATGTTCTACATCGGATTTTGAAAAAACAGTCAGATCATTGAGATAGATAACAACAAACTTATCTCTCTCGCCCATGAAGTCAATCTCCATGGCTCGCTGTGTTAGAATATAGAATATGGTGTGCTCGTTTTACCATTGACAATACCCTCATCACCCAATCACAGGCCAAAGCCTCCCTCTGAGCACCTTAACCTTGACCTGAGAATTCCTCCATAAGAAAACCCTAGTCTAGATAGCCAAACAGAGAGTAGTGAATCAATCCCCAAAGATAGCGCATCGCAAAATACTGATCATATGTTCCAAACCCTAGCCAAGAGATATCCAAGCCAATACTGAAACTAGTTGCTGCTGCACCTGCACCTGCAACCATCCTCCAAACCTGTGCACCAGACTGCAACTGCAGTGTGCACCAACTGGGAAACTGCAATTCTGAGATGTTTTCAAATGAGAACTAGCGCCCTGTATTTATAGTAATCCTACCAGTTTGTTGGGGCCAACTTCTCCTTCTGGGTATGTGTCTATTTAGTATATTATTATTAATTCTGGCTGACTTCTTCTCTTGGAGGCTAGTAGCCTAATATAAATTATCTTCTTGAGCCGAAAAGGCTTCTAGGGGTATTATCCAATTCATTAGGGTTTCTCTTGCTTCTTGGAGTATTCTATTCTCATCAGGTTCACATGTAGAGGTAAATACCTCCCGCAACTACCATAATATTAACACTCCCTCGTAGCTTGAGAGGTATTTACAGGTAATGGACTTGAGCACAAATATACCATTTACCCGGTAGCATCAATATAGTCATATAGACTATTTCATAACTAGATCATGAGCATCACCATCACCATCAACTGCATCATCTCTTGAAACCATACTTCATCTAAGTAGTTATATATGATGTTGGATAAGTCACTCTCACCATGGAGTGATACAAGAGGAGTAAAAGCTCTGAACTGTTTCCATCTGGAAAATCTCTATTCATCATTCATCTGAATGATCATCATCTCCAATAATCTGTTGATAGTCTTCAAGGAAATTAGAACAAGGATAGAACACACCTATGTCTATTCATAGTAGTACATAAATACAATCCAGTGGTTAACTACCACATCAAGTAACACACAAGTACTTGATCAACAACGTATAGTTGCGAACGATGAAACATATTCACCACAGTAGTCCTCATCTACTGTCATATAGTCTTCATAAAAAACATCTGAGAGCATCCTACATAGAAATAATGTTATGATAAAAACTGTATCATCTGGGCCAATCTTTCACTCACGTCTATAAGATCTGAAAGAATGTCTACCACCACAGTAGTCTTCATCTGCATAGAAAAGGTGTTATGATAAAAACTGAATCATCTGGGCCAATCTTTCACTCACGTCTATGAGATCTGAAAGAATGTCTGCCCTCAATATAGAACATCAATAATAATCATCTGGGCCAATATTTCACTCACACCTGTGAGGTCTGAAAGAATGTCTACCCTCAATATAGAATATCAATGATGGGCTATCTACCCCATTCTTCTCAACCAAGGAAGAAGGATTGTTTTTGATTTCTGAACTTGGACCATTTCCCACCCTGGGCCATTCTTCCGACATTAAACAAAGTGTAACCTGGAAAGAATGAGCTTGCCTGATATGAAAATGGAATGTACTTGTTTAAGGGTGCAAGGTATCCATTTTCCATAATTTCAAATGTGAGTTATACACTCCAATGTGACCTCTGAAAATGTGAAAACTTCTTATTTCTTATACAGAGATAGACTATAGGGGCATTCATCGGACATGTCACCTCTAAAGAGAAGATGAGTTTCAGAGGCTACATGGCCCTCTACCAGCTCTGCCTAAAGAAATGATGAAGTAAACACTTAGAAGTCTTTGACATACACATACTTGAAGTTTGATATCTTGCGGAATAAGACAAATGAATTTTTGCAGCTGAATAGGTGATTATGTGTGTATGCAAGTTATGTAAATTTGTTGTTTAACACTTTATATCAGTTTTGTTTAGCATATCATCTTCAGAACATAAATACATCAAAATGATAAAGCAGTTCACCCCCTCTCTGGGCTACATCTGCTGGACAAAACCTCCCAAACTAGGCTTGTCCTCTTGTATTAAAAATGCTACAAAGGATAATAAAAGAATAAGAGTGTCTTGACAGACAGATCTGACTATAAATAAAGAATCAGAAGCTAGGAATTAGCTAAACATGCTCTTTCCCAAACACTAAACAGTGAAATTGTACCTTATACAGTACTTTCCCCAATTGGCCCTAGTGGCCCTTTAATCTTTCATGGAGAATTTCGAGGTGAATATGACCTCAAATGGTTATGAAACCTCTTCCATCAGACTCAGAAGGTCGAAAATAGCAGACATAGGCTTTTGAATCACCAAAAATGGATGAACACAGCCTCCAAACAGCTCAAGCACCGAAATGGCCCTGGTGGCCCTGAAAGCTTCCCTGAAGCGAAACAATGAGAAGAATGCCTCAACAGGAAAAACGAGCTATAGAAATAGATTCATAATGCTGATAAACTTCAGGAATGACCTTCGTTCCACATTCACTGGATGCACAATTCCCAATGCAGCTCCCAAACTGATTTGGCCCTTATGGCTCCTCGAACTTCCACGAAGAAAAATCATCTACAAATGACCTCAGATGGCTCTGAAACCTGTGACAATGGCTTCAGAAGGTCGAAGAGACCCAAAATCGACCAAAAAAACGTCAAGAATGGTTTCCTCTAGCCCGAGATATCCCAATAACTGACTCCTCCTTCTTTTCCCCAACAAAACTCCACCAAATTCGGAATAGTGGGAGTTAACCTCACTAAAAATAGTAAAAAAATCAAAATTGGCGGACCTCCCCAAAAAACGCGCCAACCGCTGGTTAAAGGGTTAATGCCACGGTTCTGCTCATGGTCGTGTGCACAAAGGAGTTTGATCCTTAGGGGCTGGCCCCCTTTACACTCGCCTCCAGCCATGTGTCCACTTTAACAAATGAAATGCACCCTTTTCAAATAAACCAAAAGCCCTAGCCCATGTGGTTAGGGCGCGGGGCTGTCAAGTGGGCGACCCAAGGTCGAATCCTGTCTACTCTTGTTTTGCGCGTTCAGGTGGCGGCCAACGCGCCCACCTAATTTTTGGCTTAAAAAAACCCATTGAATAATGTTTTTTTTGTTTTTGTTTATATTTCATTATTTATTTATTTTTTTTGTTTTTTATAATGAAATAAGGAATTTCTGACTGAGATAACTTTCTCATGCACAGTCGGTTTTGCGTGTCGTTCACGCCAATAGGATCGTATCGATGAGACCTATCCTGTTGTCCCAACTTCAACCATTTCTGAGAAAGTTCAATTTTGAGCAATTTTACGACACTTGGTCCTGAGCTCCTGATCACACCTCCCAAATGAGAAGGCTTTTGGTCCCCAAAAGCTTACTGAATCTCTGAGCTGACTGTACAGTACTTGAGGAACAGAAATATCCTTTACCGGTCAGCCAAAAGAGCATACTGATGCCAAAATGTCCCGTCTTATCAACTGTCATGATGCCCATCCATGGCACCTCCGCTCCAGAAGAAGAGTTGCCTCCTCCCAAATGAGAAGGCTTTTACAAAGATGAAACACTTCATCATTTCTCCTCTTTACAATCTTGGAGATCAAAATTAACTTTTTCCAAGTCAATATTACATTACATGCATGTTAAAAACAAAGTAATCAATCCTTCAAGTTAATCACACATACATGTTTAAAATACAAGGAAATCATCATGATCCCTGTGCTCATGCATATCATTCTCATGCATGCAGTTTATCC
>JZKD02S1520524.1:568137-586968 GCA_000966675.3 Picea glauca | reverse complement strand
CCGAGATATCCCAATAACTGACTCCTCCTTCTTTTCCCCAACAAAACTCCACCAAATTCGGAATAGTGGGAGTTAACCTCACTAAAAATAGTAAAAAAATCAAAATTGGCGGACCGCCCCAAAAAACGCGCCAACCGCTAGTTAAAGGGTTAATGCCACAGTTCTGCTCGTGGTCGTGTGCACAAAGGAGTTTGATCCTTAGGGGCTGGCCCCCTTTACACGCGCCTCCAGCCATGTGTCCACTTTAACAAATGAAACGTGCCCTTTTCAAATAAACCAACAGCCCTAGCCCGTGTGGTTAGGGCGCGGGGCTCTCAAGTGGGCGACCCAAGGTCGAATCCTGTCTACTCTTGTTTTGCGCGTTCAATAAAATGAGTTTAAAAATATAAGTATAGTGCTCCGCCCGCCAAAGTTTTAATCAAAACTATATGTATATATTAATGCCAGGTGGCGGCCAACGCGCCCACCTAATTTTTGGCTTAAAAAAACCCATTGAATAATGTTTTTTTTGTTTTTGTTTATATTTCATTATTTATTTATTTATTTTGTTTTTTATAATGAAATAAGGAATTTTTGACTGAGATAACTTTCTCATGCAGAGTCGGTTTTGTGTGTCGTTTGCGCCAAAAGGATCGTATCGACGAGACCTATCCCGTTGTCCCAACTTCAACCATTTCTGAGAAAGTTCAATTTTGAGCAATTTTACGACACTTGGTCCTGAGCTCCTGATCATTGCCCTCGAGAAATGTATGGACCATTCCTTACCCTGGGTCATTCCTCCGACACTAAACAAAGTGTAACCTGGAGGGAATGAGTCTACCCTAAGGAATGACTATCTTGGACTATTCCCCACCCTGGGCCATTCTTTCGACACTAAACAAAGTGTAACCTGGAGAGAATGAGTCTGCCCTCGAGGAATAACTATCCCTGATTGCTGAGCCTGGACTACTCCCCACCCTGGGCCATTCCTTCGACACTAAAAAAACTGTAGCCTGAAGAGAATGAGTCTACCCTCGAGGAGTAACTGTTCGGACCATTCCCCACCCTGGGTCATTCCTCCGACCCTAAACAAAGTGTATCCTGGAAAGAATGAGTTTTCCCTCGAGGAATGTATGTCCTGCATCAACCTCCAAAATGGACGATTCTTCGAAACTGCTCACAACTGTGAACTTCGAAAGAATGTCTGCCTGATGAGGTGGACCATTCTACTTGACCACTACTCAGAGTGACTTCCAAGAAGAATGATTGTCCTAGACCACTCCCCGTAATGGGAAGTCGCTGTCTATGATACATCATCAATCAGTCTGCCTCCCATGTTAACTACAATGGGAATCCACTGTCCATAATAAATTTCAATCCACTGTCCAAACAGGAAAGCATCTGTCCAATCTGGACTATTACAAAGATAAAATCTCCCTCCTAACTGGAGAGTTATTTCAATCACAAAAATAAATGTTTGCGTACCTTCTTTTAGTTCGAAGAGTCTTCCCTTCCGACTAAGAGAGTTATTTCCACGAGCTCTAGCTTGAGTATGCACATTCTTTCATCTTGAATATAGGCTTTACCAAAGTGTATGCTTATCTGCTCATCTGTGGAGATATGTATTGGAGAAATCATTTTCTCCCTTCTGGACTTTATCATGGATAATGTAATGCTTGTACTTTAGTCTGGAATACTGTGAAGCTTCATGTAGATCTGAACAATAGAGTGTATCATAGTTGGAGAACTGGAACATATTCATGTGGTACTTCTTTTGTCATCATGAGATCTGATCTTCTGAGTAGTCATCTTGATGTTATAGGAAATCTTCACCACGCTTTTGTTGTGCACTGGAGGTTCTCCACCAAGTTGTCTTCTTCTTATATGCATACAGGAGTATCTTTCTGGTATGCCTCAAAGTCTTGATATTGCTCTGCATGCACCTTTTACTCAATTTCTTCTGGAGAACATTCTTTGCATTCATCTGATGTAGAATTCTGACTCATGGATGTTGTGGATAATATAATGACTTATATAGAGATAAGTCTGGTGTACTGGAACAATCAATCATCATAGTCTCCTCCCTCCATCTGAGAGAACCTCTAGTTCTAGATCTCGCAATGCTTTCATTCATAATTCTTCCGTACATTGTTCTTGATCACGACTTTCAGTTCTTCTGCTTGATTTCTTTTAGTGAGTTCATATCAGGCTGGTAATCTTGTGATTCTTGATAGAATGACTTGTTGTTCTGATTCTTCTTTCTTTCTTGGAATCTTCATGTTCTTATTCATGTTTTTCATTATCCCTTTCTTCTTCATGTTTTTCATTATCTCTTGGATCCATGGAGTTTCTTGTAGATTCCATGTTCTAGAGATTCCACTTTTTACCTTCATCATCGGTTCACGGATCTGGATGGACAACCATGAATACTTTAAGGCTTCTCTTTGAAGAGGTCTTCTTCTGCGGTTGAGCTGAACACGTACTGTATTTTTCATAGTTGCTACCATGGATATATACATTTCATCATCTTCAATGGATCATAGGATTAGTTCCCTCCTAATCCTTGCTTCATGTAAGAGTGCATATAATCGGCTCCCTTCGTCTGATAGAGTCCATGCTTCCATTTGTATCCTTATTGTATTTTGCAATATATGATAGAGTCCACGCTTCCATCTGCATCCTTATTATCTTCTGCAATATATGATTGGTTCTCTTGTTTAACAGAGTCCATGCTTCCATCTTGTTGTCTTCTACAGAATGTCATGATTCTTTTTCTGGTTTCCTCTCGATTGTTGACTTCTTTCTGTCTTTGCTTTTTCCAAGTCTCTTCTGATTTCGGTCTTATATTGTAGTAGCTTTCACATGATATATTTCCTTCTTTCATGTGTAATATTTAATGATATTCATTCTTATCTTGTTGTTCTTCCATAGGTATAGTTCTTCTTGGAGCACATTGTCTTCCAAGAGATAGATATTCAAGATATGAACAAAGACGATGCAAGCAAGATATGTACAAGAAAATAAGAAGAGTGTTGTTACCTTTTAGTAGAAGAAGTCTCTTCCATATTGCTTAGTCTTCTTTGCAGGTTCCTTTTCTTCGGTAATCGATGCTTCGTGTTTCTCCTTCCTTTTCTTTAGCTCGGGACACCAATTCCTGTAGTAATCGTACTTCTGATAGTTGAAGCATTGTATTTATGAAATGCCTTTCTCTTGATTTGGATTCCTCCTTGAACCAAACTTCTTTTTGTTTCTGAAGTTCTTGAATATTGTTGTGAAGGCTTGATCATCGTACTTATTTTGAGGTTTCTCTTTTGCATTGATCCTTGATTCTTCTTGAGCACAACAAGTCCAAATTTATTCAAATGTCGGGTACTCCTTCCTTGTGTTCATGCTTGCGACAAATGCATCCCATGTCTTGGGAAGACCATTGAGTACTATGTTCACCAATTTATTTTCTGAAGTGATCTCTTCAATATCTTGTAGTTGATCTCTTAGCTGGGAGATCCTTACAAAGTATGATTTTATGCTGTCATCATCATTCATCTTCATGTCACGGAGCTCATTCTTTAGACTCATAACTTGTCCAATGTTTCTAACTAAGAAGAGATTCATTAGAGAATCGTACATCTTCTTCGATGAGTCAAGATGGGAGATGTAGGGTATCAAGTGGTGTTTTATGGAATCCACTATGATACTCATGGCATTGATGTAAACGTATTTGAACTCCTCCATAGCTGCAACGTTCTGTGGTTCCTTCTCTTCTTCTTCTTTAAACTATGGCTTCACAATCTTTCCTTTCACAATATCCAGCACTTTATTCTTATCAAGGATGAGGTCAATCCTTGTCTTCCATGCTCTGAAGTTAGAAGCTCCATCTAGCTTGTTCTCAGACTTCATAGAATTCGTCATGGCTTGCTTGACTTGGTCAAACCCTAGATTTGACCTGAAATTCAAACTTCACGTCTTGGCCTTCTGAGAGTACCAGGAGATGTGCTGGGCTAGGGCCCACTGATCTATCCAGAGATTAGGTCAATCTCGTCACTTAAGGTGCCTCAACAATAGTTTTAGGGTTTCTGCAACTGCTTCTGTTGGTAACCTTAGTTGCAGTGCTTTTGGAATCTTCTCCTGCTAGTAACCCTAGCGGAAGTTCCTCAACAAGCTCAATATCTAGCGGCTATGTTTCCTTCTAGCGTTTTAGGCTGACTGAAGGGGTGTAGGCCCATAACCTGTTAGAATATAGAATATGGTGTGCTCGTTTTACCATTGACAATACCCTCGTCACCCAACCACAGGTCGAAGCCTCCCTTCGAGCACATTAACCTTGACCTGAGAATTCCTCCAGAAGAAAACCCTAGGCTAGATAGCCAAACAGAGAGTAGCGCATCAATCCCCAAGGATATCACATCACAAAAGACTGATTAGATGTTCCAAACCCTAGCCAAGAGATATCCAAGCCAATATTGAAACTAGCTGCTACTGCACCTGCACCTGTAACCCTCCTCCAAACATGTGCACCAAACTGCAACTGCAGTGCACACCAACTAGGAAACTGCAATTTTGAGATGTTGTCGAATGAGAACTGGCGCCCTGTATTTATAGTAATCCTGCAAGTTTGTTGGGGCCGACTTCTCCTTCTGGGTATGTGTCTGTTCAGTATATTATTATTAATTCTGGTTGACTTCTTCTCTTGGAGGCTAGTAGCCTAATATAAATTATCTTCTTGAGCTGACAAGGCTTCTAGGGTTATTAGCCAATTCATTAAGGTTTCTCTTGCTTCCCAGAGTCTTATATTCTCGTCAGGTTCACATGTAGAGGTAAATACCTCCTGCAACTACCATAATATTAACACGCTGGAAGGTTTCCCCTGCATTCATCAAGCCAAAAGGCATTTTATCATACATGAAGGTACCCCAAAGGGTAGTGAAATCCATTTTTTCCTTATCATCTTGGTGTAATTCAATCTGATTGTAACCTAAAAAACCATTAATCATTGACATTTTGCTAGCTCCAACTACTTTCTCTAAAACATGGTCCATCTTAGGTAATGGGTAATTGTCCTTGAGTGATGATCAATTTAGGTTCCTAAAATCCACACACAGTCTGATTTCATCATTTTTATTTCTTACTGGAACTAAATTAGCTACCCACTCGGAATATCTTAGTGGGATGATGATTTTGGCATCCAAGAGTTTTTTAACTTCTTTTTCTATCACTGGTAGAATTATAGGGTTTATCTGTCTAAGTTTCTGCTTAAAAGGCTTGATACCAGGTTTTAAAGGAATTTTATGTTCGATTATAGAAGTATCATAAGTTCTCAGTTCGTCATAAGACCAAGCGAAAACCTCTTTATATTTTCTAAGCAACTCAACATATTTACTTTTGGTTTCTGGGGATAGGTATTTGGATAATTTTACCAACCGAGGATTTTCTTTGGTACCTATGTGACAGTCCTCAACTTCCTCCGGCTGAGGTTGTAAAGTGGATCTTAAAGCAATGTCATCTTGATTAAATAACCTTTCCAAGGGAATCAGGCCCTTGGGGATCTGGTTATTTTTTAGAACAAGCAGTCGATGATTAGTGTTTTTATCATGGAATTCTTGGGGCTCCTCGCCTTCCTGCATGATCTAAATAGGATCATTTTGGTTTTCTTGGTCGACATGTGTTTCGGCAAACTCATCTATTGATTCTAAAAATTTGCGAAGTTGTTCATCGTCCTCAAAAACTTGCTAATGTTGTATATTATTCGGTATGGAAGGTCTATGTCTTATTTGTATATGGTACTTTAGTTTAAAAGTAGTGGGAGGTGTGAATGATGAGGCTTCTTTGGCTAACGCATCAGCGTGTTGGTTTTCGGTTCTTGGAATGTAGTGAACCTTGACAGAGGAGAAGAAATTTTTTATCAGATCCCAGACACAATTCCTGTAAGACCTCAACCTAGGATTTTTGGCCTGGTACTGTTGGTTTACCTGTTTTATGATTAGCTCAGTGTCACCAAAGACTTAGAGGTTTTTTATTTTCATTCTCCTAGCGGCTTCTAACCCTAACTCTAGGGCTTCATACTCGCATATATTATTAGTGTGGTCCACATTCCATTGTAGCCTATAGGAAAATGGGATTACGAATTAATTATCAGTAGCCACAAGGGGTGCCCCAGCTCCAGCTCCAAAGTAGGATGAGGCGCTGTCAAAAAACATCTTCCACACACCAGTGCTATATACATCCTTTTTAATTTTTTCTTTTCTTTTGTGGTGTGGATTTGGTTTCACTCACATGGACCTGTGTTTTCATGACGGGTGTTCCTATTGACTTTGGCTTGACAGGTTGCATGTCAGCGATGTTGGTTTTTGCAATCTGCTTCTCAACAGTCTTTGGAGCCGCTTCGTTAGTTTCGCCCCTCAACAGGATCCTTTTCATTGAGGCAGTTGGAAGACTCTTGTTTCTAGGTCTTAAATTGTATTTCTAGTGCAGTTCGGCCATTATATCATCTACAATACCCTGATAGGTCAAATATTCAGAAGTATTGTTGTTTACGTCGTCTTCCTCTCTATTTTCTTTATTTAAGGATTTTTCATAATCTTGTCTCGATAAATAGGGTTGTAGACTATCGTCACCAAGATTGGTTATATCCTCGTCTAAATCTTCAAAATCTTCTAGCTCTTCCCCTTCAATGAAGTTTTCACTCTTGAAGGGAGTTGGGATTTTTTTATCATCATTCTTAATCTATCTTTGTGGGGCTTGAGGATCAGGATTCCTTCTGAAATCCTTCTTAGGAAGATGATCCTTTTTTGATTTATTGAGTTCCATTTTTTAGATCTTATTTGACAACTCTTTAATTATTGTATCCATATCATCTATTTTATCTCCCAAGGATTTTCCCGATCCCGAGGATCCACCTTGTTCTTTGAATTTTCTATTTTCTTTGTTCTCGGTTTCTACTTTGGCTTTTAGTTTTCCTGATGCCATCATGTTCGATTCAATTTCTAGAGAATCATATTGCATATTGGTGAGATATACTAATCTCCTTTCTCTTAATAATAGAGCGAAATCGGGGTCAAAGGCTCCAACGAAAGTTACTTTCGTTGTGGGTTGAGAAGGTTTGACCTCGACCGGGATTTTATTATACAACTTGTTAAACCTTTGAGTGAGCTCAAGAATTGATTCTGATATTTTCTTTCTAATAGCCCCAAATTTAGTTAGGTAATAGAGGTGGTCTCTCATTTCTCCCCATTGTCTGATAAAAGAGTTTTCAAGTTCTTCGTAAGACCTTACAGATCCCGCTACCAAGGCTTGGAGCTAGGTCCTCACCTGTCCTTCGAAAGTCTGAATGAGGAGTCTATAATAGACATCTTTGTGCTCAATTCCAAGGATGTTAACAAATTGGTAAAAGAAATTGATGTGTTCTTGTGTGGTTAAATCTCCTTCCCCTATGAATTTGGGAAGACTTTTCATGTAATTTTTGGGAAGGTCATGTAGGGGGGCCAGGAGGACAAGGGGGGCATATCTGGCAACCACCTTAGAAAATATTCCAGGGAGTGGTACTTGGCCGCCTGCTGCTCCTCCTGCGGCACCACCTACGGCACTGCCTCCATCTCCCATGCCTCTGTGTGCATCCATTGATGGATTTGAGGCTAAAACTCGGAGTGTGTGAGGAGAAATATCATGAAAGTTTGGTAGATTTTGAGTTGTGCTTGAATGTGACAGAATGGTTGTGGGGAATTGATTTTCAAGGCACAGGGAACTAGAGAAAGAAGGCACAAGAAGAAAAGAACTTGTTTCTCCAGACTCATAAGGTGAATATATCAGAGAATCAACGAGGGTTGAATCAGGATATATAGGGCATTTGTCAGAGTACTTGGTAGTAGGGGTATACACTTCAAGAAAAGAGAACATATGGGTTGAAAGGGGGAGCGAGACAGATCTCTCAAGTATTCCCTTAACGTTCGACTGTGTAGAATCAAGCTGACTAATAGTATGTATGGGTGAAACGATTTGTCTAAGGGATCTTCGTGATTTTAAATTCTTTTCCAGATCAGAAACTAGTGAGGTCTGCTTGTCGTCCGGGTTCTTTCTGGTGTTCTTTTGGCTAAAATATAGTTTACTTATCATGGAGTTTCCAAGTGAAAGATGAAAGTATCCTTAGAAGGTTTTTCGATCTTTGTTCACTATCAAAGAAAGAAAATGTCAATGTCGTTCTTCCCAGGGAAAAGATTCATTTCTTCGTTCTCCGACAACAGTGCCAAAAAGATGTTGTTCCTGATTTTATACTTTAAGGCTCTAAAGTATACCATCAAGGAATCTGAAAAGATAGAGAGAGTTAAGGGGTAAAATATCAATTTGTGAAGGGTAAATCAGAGTTGATTCCTCAATTGTCTCTGCCTAGCTTCCTATTGTTCTTGGATATTGATATCTCTCTCGATAACTGCCCATGAACATTCTAACTCGACCCAAGTATTTGATGTTTGTAGGATGGTATTAAATAAGTTCAAAGCAATGATAGTTTGATCGATAAGGCCAGGTTCTATGTTAGGCTGTCTAGTATTGGGGACAGTCATGAGGGGTAAAACTTTATTAAATTATAAAATGTTCAAAGATTATGTTACCTTTGTTTTGAAAGATAAAAAAAAAAGGAGTTCTTGAATTTAAAATAATAACATAGCAACAGTAGCTGCCATTTCCTGTACTTGAAATAATTAAGAGTGTTGAGAATGATGGAAGAAGAAGAAGAAACATAACGTTGTTAGAAATAAGAGGCTTTAATCATAAAAGAATCTCCTATCATAACAGAAGAAGGGAAGAAACACGAAATTTCTAATGAAGTACAAAATGTAACCATCCAAATGACCTACAGGTCTTGAAACTGCTGATAGCAATCACAAAGGAGAATCTTTAAATGATTAGATAACCAAATAAATAAAAACTACAGTAGAAGTTTGTGCTAAACTGTAGTTGGTCATTCATTAGAAAGACATGAAGAAAGATGTTGAAAACAAAGTAAAGGGACACATAACTTCAAGTTGACAGAATTCAGAATCTCTTCTGCATTATCTTATCACTGCAAATGAAAAAAACTTCTAGTACAATCAGCTCCAAAGAAAAATCCCTTTCTTCAGTCTTGTGAAATTATATTTATACATGATCACGAAATTCTTTTTCTGCTGGTGATTAACTAATGTCTGAAGGTTAACGGTTACATAAATGTAAAATATTGAATCGTTTACATTTCTATCTTTATCTTCTTTGTAATTTCGGTGATGAAAACTTTCAAAATAATACTTTATTTCTTTTTTGATGAACTTCCTTCTTCTGTTTTGAGACAGCTAATACATTTTCCCAGGAACTGCACCAAAACTCTAGGAGCCTATGGAATATATTTCACCTCAAATAGGAAGAATTTTCTCTATAGCTCTAGTAGACGATCTTCAATTATCTTTCCTGTAAACTCAATAGTTTGTAACTTTAAAATCGGCTTCACCATCCACCTATTAATTTGTGTGACATCAATTACCTTTATTTGTGAGATCTCTATTTGAATTTTGTCGAGATTCTCCTTGAAATTTAATGGATGCTTTCCAATGTTAATTTGTCCTAACAACCCAAGACAATTGTCTCTTCCAATGTTCAATGAGGCTTTATCTAGAAGGTTGAAAATTCCTTGGAAATCATCATTAACCTCTTTGGTTATTCTCTTGTTTTTAGCATGGTTTGCCTCCCATACCTTGAGTATTATATCCCCTTTAATCTTCTTTGAAACAAATAGCTTTTGAGTTTTTCCGACTTCCTCTTTTGTTGAAAAAGCCGCTACCTTTTGAAAAGTGGTCCTGACTACTTTTGATTCTTTCTCTTTCAAGAGAATACCATCAAAGGATTTGTTTGCCTCCTGAAAGTAATTCTGAATAATTTATAGCTTGGAGATCACTCCCTGTTTCTCTTTTTCTATTTTTTCATGTATTTCCAACACCTGGGCTTGAAAAAATTCCATCTCTACCACTTGATTTTGAATTGAATTCATCTTATTTTGAATTGAATTCATCTTATTTTGTAATTGTTTATTCATTTCATCCTGGTGGAGGACCTTTCCTTGACTAACCTGTATCTTTATGTTCATTTCATTTAATCTTTCTTTTAGCATTTGAATCTCCTGTATGTCACTGACTCTTGCTTGTTCTAGCCCTTTTTTTATTTCCTGACTGATATTTCTTTTAGTCTCCTTTAATTGACTTTGTAGCTGGGCTATCATTTGATATTTCTGTTGTAACCTAGTTCTCAAGTTACCTACAGAGTATAAATTTGTCGTTTCCAAGGCTCCCATTAAGCTTGCTACTTCTGTAGAGAAATCCTCTTCTTCAATATTTTGTCCATCTACGATGATCTTATGTTTCTTTATCATTGCATCTCCTCTTGGATGCATTTCCTTTTTCAAGACATCCTTCCTCTTTTTACTAAAAAAATAATCGGATGAAGGAATCTCGTCTCTAGAAATAGGTTCAATATCACTAACATATAGAACTTCCATCTGGGGGTTTCCGTAAGTAAACTACAAAGGGGTCAAAGAAGTAATAGGGCTTCCCAACTCTATGGATGTTGTTCCTCCTACTTTTTTGGGAATGTCACCAGGGATTTTTGGGGATGCTTCAAACTCCTTTCCTTTCCCTGACTCTGAGTTCTCGGTCTGTGGAACTTTTGTTCTTTGTGAAGACATTTCAGTCTCCTTTAGATTTTCCTTTGTATTTTATTTATCCTGTAGCTTTGATTCAAAACCTGCAGGAGGCTTTTCTTGCTCTGGAGGGGGAGTCGTCGATTCACCTTGCAATACCTTCGGTAAACAACTTCACCTGTGACTTTGGAAACTCATAAAACCGATCTGTAAGTCGGGTGATAATGCTTGTACTCTGTTTAATACCTCGTTGTAGGTTTTGACCTCTTTGAACATATCATCGTAAGTAGACTTTTCATGTTCATAGGTTTTCATACCATAGTGTATCATGTGTTTGTTCACTAGTTGATAAGGGTCGTGCATTTTGTGCTCAATATTTACCAATTTGACCTCTTCAAGTGCTTCTGCTTCCACCTTGGAATGACCCAAGTTTTGTAATGAAAATTTCCCGATATATAGAGGGAAGATTGTCCAGGACTTCTTTTGAGCCATCTTTAGCTCTATTCTAATACTAGCTTTCACTATTTGGTGAGCTACTTCCCTACACACCAGTCTATCTGGGAGGAATTTTGGAAGTGCATGAGGAGGGATTGAGCACCCATAAACCCTGATATAGGAGAAGATTTCTTCAATGAACCATTCAACTATTGCCTTGAGGTTTTCTGAGACTATCTCAGAAATGCGAGGGGGGTCATAGCCATAAAACATTTTATGCATTGGTATTACTACGAAATGACAGATTTAGTAAAATGAATTTTTAGCGTTTTCTTCCCATAGCTTAGAGTGATACTAGTGAATGGGTTCGAGGCAGGTTATGTTCCAACTCCAATTCATCAAGGGGAATGGAGTCATAAAACAAATTACGTCCATGATGTATGTCGACATGTAAAAGGCCACTGGTTGGCCTTTGGATCTTGCAGCTTTGTACTCTGAAACCTCTTTGGCTAGGTTATCAAATAAAATCTTTCTCCAGTTAAAACTATATCCTTATGATGCTTCCTCTAAAAACGACACCCATTATGTGGGAAAATGATAGGGAATCTTTTTGTTGAAGATTCTGCACAACATCATGGCTACATAAACCATTTACTCATTCAAAGAAGATGTGGCATAATTTCCATTAGTATCGTCCCTAAATTTTGATGGACATCTCCACCAGCGTTTGATTAAGTCAGGGTAGGTTTGTTCTGCCTCAGTACATTCCTTTCTCTGAAATTCAGCTATAAATTTGGCATTGTAAATGTATTTAGGATTGGTCGAGAGTTTGTACATTACTTGGATATGTTCTGTTCTAAATGAGCCGATAATGACTGCTTGATTGTTTAAAATGCTTCTCGTAAGAATATCAATATTTTCTAAAGCCCAATTGACCATGTCATTGTACATCATGAGTTGTGGGCGTGTTGCAATCTTGTGAAGCTCTGATTCTGCTATGTCCCGAAGGTGATTCTCGGAATCATTAGGGGAGTTTTTGATTTCATAGTCCAAAATTTCATAGATTTGTCTCCAAGATTTGATCAAGTCGTTAGCATGTGGCGTAGTGTCAGATATGACATCTCCCTCTGGGATGCAAATCTCAGTTGTATCTTCACTCTTCTTAGGTGCCTTCTTCGGTGCCATAAATTCCCTGTTAGAAAGAAAACCAGTCACAGAAGAGAGGTGTATAAGATTGGATGAATGCGACTTACTCCTGATAGAAAGAACAAGAATAAGATTTGAAACCCAGACCTTTAATTTTCTTTTAACTCATTTTATGGTGAAAGTACTGACATAGCTGACAATAAATTAATACCTTTAATGTAGAGAATATCTCTGAGATATGCATTTGTGTCACAAAAATCATCAGTTATCTGTTATTAATATGGTCATATTTCGTCGATTCTAAATTTAAAATTTGAAAGATCTCGTTCAACGGAATCTGAAATATGAAAATACCTAAAGAAGTTTAATTACCATTAATTGTGATTTTAAAACAAAGTTAGTTCATCTTAAACATTGGTTATGAGTCGAGACTTCGTGTTTTGGGGATCTTGCTTCCATGAGGTATGTCATCACTAAACCCCGAATCCTGAAATCACGATGAGATTAGTTTAAGTTAAACATTGGTTATGAGTCGAGACTTTGCATTTCGGGGTTTCGGGGATCTTGCTTCCACAAGGTATTAAACCCCAAATCTTGAAACCACGATGAGATTAGTTTAGGCCTTAACCTTGGTATTAGTAATTTAATTAATCAAGATTAATAACTAACTTCCATTTTTTGGGGAAATTGGGGATCGGGGTTTCACAAATCGATATGCATTGAAAACACATTGCTCTGAGTAAAACCAAATCCTGAAAGGTTAAAAGGTTGTTAATCAACTCCTTTAAGGTTTAATTAATCACGATTAAAAATACTTTATAGAACGTGTGTCGGGACTTTAAAACATTTTAGTTTTCTTCCTTTTATTATTAAAAATAATGCCTGTCGGGATTTCAATATCGGGCTTTTGGAACTGATAGCAAGGGTCATACCTTATGAAAAGATGAATCCTGAAAGAGAAAAATTTTAGTTTTTTTTTTTTTTTTTCTAAAGCTAAAAGTTAAGGCGATCGTATATTAGGAAAATACGAAGTTTTAGGTTAGAGATAAAAACTTTAAACCTGTTTCAACATATGACATGCTTCTATCCAGGTCTTGGGGCACAGAGTTAGGAGGATTGGTTCAGATGGACATGACTTACGGTACAATCCCAATTTTTTCTCGGAAATTCACACGACTGTACAAATAAACTAGACTGGCATTACTGTAAGTGACCCTCAAAACCCAAATAATTACCCAATCTATGTTGATGTTCAGGACTTAGGAAATTGTATATTATCTATAGATGATGATTTTGAAGAATGTATAGAAGAAGTAAATAAAAAAATAGAAATGACAAAGAAAAATGTAAATGTTAGAAAAGGAATGTGGAAAATGTTCTTCGATGATGCCTCATCCTGCAAAGGAGCAGGAGTTGGGGTTTTATTTGTGGCACTAGGTGACACATATTTTATTCCTTTCTCTTATATATTACAATGGGAGGTCGATTATATGAATTATGCCTGTGAATATGAAGCTCTGGTTTTAGGATTAGAAGTTGCAAGGAAGTTGAAAAATGAACATCTGATAGTTTATTGTGATGCGAAGCTTATTGTAAAACAAGTAAAACAATAGTATCAAGCTAAACATCCAAAGTTGAGATCATATAAAAATTGTGCCTAGGATCTTATAGAGAATTTATTCTCATCCTTTAACATTCACTCTATTCCCAAGATGGAGAATCAACAAGATTATTCCTTGGCCAAAGATGTTGTGACCTTCATACCGCCTACTGTCTTGAAACTGAAATATCACATTGAGACAAGACATAGACCTTCAATCCCAAATAATTTTCATCACTGGAAAGTGTTAGAAGACGATGAACAACTGAAACATTTCCTGTAAATGGTTGATGAGTTTTTTGAAACTCACATAGATCAGGAAAACTAGAATGATCCTATTTAGATTATGTAGGAAGGAGAGAACCCAGAAAAATTCCAAGATAAGATTACAAACGACCGCATGCTCTTGCTTAAGAACAATCAGATTCCCAGAGACCTGCTCCCCTTAGAAAGGTTGTTTGACTAGGATGACATACCTTTAAATTCTACCTTACGACCTCACCTCAAAGAAGTTAAAGACTGTAATGTAGGTACTAATGAAGATCCCAAAATGGTCAAAATATCAAAATATCTTCTGACCCAAATGACAAGTAAGTACGTTAAGTTACTTAGGTAGTATAAATATGTCTTTGCATGGTCATATGATGATCTAAAAACTTACGATACCTCTGTTATTGAACACAATATTCCTTTAAAACATGGTATCAAACCTTCCAGGCTGAAGCTCAGATAGATAAACCGTATTCTCCTACTAGTCATAGAAAGGGAAGTTAAGAATATTCTCAATAAAAAAATCATCGTTCCACTCAGATACTCTAAATTGGTAGCCAATCTGGTCCCCGTTAGAAAGAAAATGGTGATATAAGATTATGCGTTGATTTTAGAAACTTAAATCGGGCATCTCTTAAAGAAAACTACCCACTCCCGAAGATGGGCCATGTTCTAGAGAAGGTAGTAGGGGCTAACATGATTTCCATGATTGATGGTTTTCTGGATATAATCAGATCACTGTTCACGAAGATGATAGAGAAAATACTGCGTTTACAACTCCATGGGGAACCTTCATGTATAGCAAAATTCCATTTGGTTTGATGAATGCAAGAGATACTTTCCAGCGAGCAATGAATATCACATTCATCAACGAGAGAGACAAATTTGTTATTATTTATCTAGATGATTTGAAGGTTTTTTCTAACTCTGATGCATAACATTTGTTGCACCTCAGACAGATCTTTGACAAATGCAGAAAGTTTGGTTTGTCTCTTAATCCCAAAAAATCACATTTTTCTATGCAAGAAGGTAAGTTCTTAGGCCATATAGTATCAAAAGAAGGAATCAAGGTTGACCCTAAGTGAGTCGAGGCTATTGACATTATTAATATCCCTAGGAATAGAAAATAAATTCAATCTGTTTTAGGAAAGATCAAATTTTTGAGAAGATTTATTCCCAACTTTGCTAAAATAATCAAAATGATTACAGACATGTTGAAGAAGGACATCGAAGTGAAGTGGATTGCAGAAGCTAAAGCATCTTTAGAGTGTGTCAAGAAATTTATAGGGGAAGCACCAGTGCTAGCAAGTGCAGACTATATAAATGAATTCTTAATCTTCTCATTCGCTTCTGAACATACTATTGCAACGATACTCCTACAAAAGAATGAAGAAGGATTCGAAAAACCAATAGCCTTCTTTAGCAAAAGCCTCAAGGATGCAGAATTAAGATACAAAATACTTGAAAAACAAGCCTATGCAATGGTGAAATCTCTCAAAGCTTTCATAACATACGTCCTGCACTCCAAAATAATCACCTATGTGCCAACAAATGCTACTAAGGATATCTTGGTTTAGCCAGACAGTGATGGAAGAAGAGGGAGATGGTTGGCTAAAACTCAAGAGTTTGATCTAGAAGAGAAACCAACCAACCCAGTCAAAGGTCAAGTTCTAGAGAGGTTGTTATCTAAATCAAATTTCATAGAGCTCGGAATAAATAACCTCAAATCACACGATTCTCTCCTGGATATAGAGGAAATTAATGATCAGGCACATATGATCCAGATTTAAGATATGTTTTCTTCCTCTACTTGGTACCATGATATTGTTTCATACCTCCTTACTCTTCAATACCCAAATAACACGACTCCTTCAAAAGAAAGGACTTTAAAACTACACGTGATTAAATATTGCATTGTTGATGACAAGATGTACTAGAAAGATCCTCTAGGTTTCTTGTTATGATGACTGACAGAAGCTAAAATAGAAGGAGTAATTGACGAATTCCATGAATGAATATGTGGAGGGAATCATGCCTAGAGAGAGAAAACTTACACTATTTTAAGGGATGGATATTATTGGCCAAAGTTATTTACTAATGTGAATGCGAGGGTCAGAGCTTGCAATTCGTTCCAACTGTACGTTGATAGAAAAATCTCCCTACCCTACCTTTAATCCCAATAAAATCTAAAGCTCATTTTCAACAATGGGGCCTAAAATTCATTGGAGAGATCCATCCACAATCAAGCGCTCAACATAGATGGATTCTAACCGCTATTGATTTCTTTGTGAAATGGGTTGAAGCCATTCCAACTCAGAATGCTATGGATTCGGTAGTAATAAAATTCTTGGAAGAATACACCCTATCGAGATTTGGTTGTCCGCAGAAAATAGTCACTGACAACGCTCAAGATTTTAAATCTATGGCAATGATCAATTTCTACCAAAAGTACAATATCGTTTTCGGTGATTCGACAACCTATTACCCTAAGGGAAATGGATTGGCCGAATCATATAACAAGAGCCTGATGACTATAATAAAAAAAGTGTTGACAAAAAACAAAAAAGCTTGGCACATCCACCTAAAGTATGCCCTATGCAAAAATCGAATCGGCACCAAGAAATTGATAGGTATGTCCCCTTTTCAATTGGTTTATGGTACTAACATTGTCCTTCCTATCAATATTGCTCTTCCTATGATGAAACTATGGAAGGATGCAAATTTAGAGCCAAACGACGTTACGAGAAGTATGAATCAAACCATCAAACTTCAGCAAAATAGAGTGGAAGTAGACAATAAACTTCAAAGGTACCAGGATAATATGAAGGATCTTTTCGATAAACAAGATAAAGATGGGGAGTTTCTCCCTAGAAGTCTAGTTTTAAAATGGGATGCTAGAAAAGAAGATGCAAGGAAACATGGCAAGTTCGATCATCTCTGGTTCGAACCATTCAAGATTGCAACTGTCGAGGGAAAAAATTCTTTCTTACTAGAAAATCTCGGTGGAGAAATTCTTAACGCTCCTATCAATGAGCGTTACTTAAAACATTTCATGCAATAGTCATATTTCATATTCCCATTGTATATATCGATTTATATTGATGTTCGTTTTCTTTTTCATTTTGCAATTTTTTCTTTTGTAAATTATCCAAGTCATTTTATCATTTGTTGTAAATAATTCACATTTACTTGACATAACCAAAACAGAATACAAAAACATTTGTATCACATACCATCTCTATTCTAGGGAATTTTCTGACATTTCACATTTCATACCTGTACAAAATATATCTTGTTAAACGAGAGATAAGGATGCATTAGAACCCGATACTCATTTTTCCAAACATTCAATTTCTCTCAAAACAGGTGATGATTAATGATCAGCCTAATTGAATTATCAAAAGGAAAACGAGGTATAAGCTCCTACCTTTCTAGTTCAAATAAGATTTTTTCAAGGAGCTCTTTGAAAAAAATGGGAAGGAAGTTTCACTCATGATAATATTATCACCTGACCTAAAATTAGAGAAGTATAAGATTACAGCTTAAAGGGTCATACCTATAAAATTGTAAAGCTATCTCTGAATTAAAATTAAAATAATAATAAACTAGCTAGAAGAAAGTCTAAATTAAATACACAAACTTATGTGGGATTGGGATTTTTGTGTGAGGTTGTTAAGGTCCTAACCCGCACATAGGTAGATCAATGTATTCGGATGTAATAAAGGTCAATATTAATAAGGCCTTTCAATAAAATAGAATAAGGCGGATGCAAGAAGACCTAATAGAAGCTTTCGCTTCTAGAAGGATCTTCCTCTAGATGTTTCTCTTAATAGACATATTTAGTATAAATAAGGGTCGAGGGTATGAAAACCCTAGCTTGGAGATTATTGTAATAGAGTGTTGCTCGATTGGAGGTTGCCCCCTCAAAGAGGCCTATGAACATTTCTTTTTGAATCAAAGTGCTATTTCAGTTGTTGTTCTCATATTATTTATGTGTTATTGTGGAGAATATGTTGGTTATATTACTATTATTCTTCCATTTCTAGCATTTTATTTTTGTTCTATGTTTTTATTATATTTGGTATCTTGCAAGTGGTACCAGAGCACTTTCCTTGGCATAACTTGTGGGTATTTGTTTTCAGGGTAGAGACGTATTCTAGCATCTTTAAGCCATAGAGATCTGTCATTACGCGCATAAACCTGCAATTGAGGGATTCATACATGCAGGAAATACAAGTGGTTCTTAAGCGCACATATGTTAGCCACCCTTGTAACCCCTGTTGGTACCCCTTCGAGTGGTAGCGCATCAGACAACACATGTGTACGGATCGACCTAGATTTCCTGAAGCCCTCTTTAGATAAACCTATCGACTGTCAAACTGCTATAGTGTCACCAAGAATAACACTTGGGAAGATACTCTCTAGTACTTGGGTAGTCGGGTAGTACGGCTAAGGGTACGGTCTAACCTCCTTAGCTAGTGCCCTAATATATTGGGACGAGTACTACTGTTGGACCCTGCACATATATCAGAAAGCTATAGCACAGGGCAAACCCTTGTCTGTAGAACCCTTGAATACCTAACCCTTGGGGAACATAAACATAAACAAATTGAACTAGCCAGATCTATTGTCACGCAGTTGTGTTCGGGTTGCCAAGTAATTACACATTTCTTTCTGGTTAAGAATTTGGGGATTTCAACATTGCAGCATTCTTCAGACCGAAGTTTAACCTTGCATCTATAAAAAA
>JZKD02S1520524.1:542445-559111 GCA_000966675.3 Picea glauca | reverse complement strand
TGAAATGTTTAAGGAACCAAAGGGATTACCTCCAAAAAGGGGTATCCAACATGAAATTCAATTGCAGCAAGATTGTCCTCTTCCAAACATTGGTATGTACAGAATGTCAGTCATGTAAAATGATGAAATTAAAAAACAAATCCAAGAGTTGCTCAACAAAGGGGTTATTGTACCAAGCTCATCACCATGTGGATCTCCAATTGTGTTAGTACCAAATAAAGATGGTACATGGCGTATGTGTGTTGATTTCAGGGCTTTGAACAAAATTACATTAAAGAATCGTTATCCTTTTCCTAGAATCTATGATTTTCTTGATCAATTTAAATATGCTAAATATTTTATTAAGTTAGATTTGAGAAGCGGATATCATCAGATCAGGATTGTCGAGGGAGACACATGGAAGACAGCTTTAAAAACAAAGCAAGGTTTGTTTGAATGGATGGTAATGCCTTTTGGACTTTGCAATGCACCTGCTACTTTCATGAGAGTTATGAATGATGTCATAAGGCCTTTTCTTGATGATTGTGGTATTGTCTACTTGGATGATATTTTGATCATTAGCAAATCTCGTGAAGAGCATGTTAAACATGTGAAACAAGTTTTGGATGTTTTGAGAAAGGAAGAGTTGTTTTTGAAGATGTCCAAATGTGAATTTGGAAAGACTTCACTTATTTATTTAGGGCATATTCTTGGTGGAGGAAAATTAAAAATTGATCCCTCCAAGGTCAAAGTCATATTGGAATGGCCCAAGCCCAGCAATGTGACAGAGGTAAGAAGTTTTTTGGGAGCAGCCCAATATTGGAGAAAGTTTATTGCTAACTTTTCTTCCATTGCAGATCCATTACATACAATGACAAGTGTCAAGAAAGTTTTTCAATGGGGAGGCAAGCAACAAAAGGATTTTGATACTTTGAAAGAGAAGATCAGTTCAACACCAGTTCTTGTACTTCCAAATTTAAGACAACCTTTTGAAATCCAAATAGATGCAAGCAATTATGCAATGGGATCAGTTTTGCTACAGCATGGTAAGCCTATTTGTTTTCATTCTAAAACTTTTAATGGTGCTGTGATTAACTATACTACTTATGATAAGGAATTGTATGCATTGGTACAAAGTGTGAAAAAATGGAAAGATTATTTGTTGGGGAAAGAAACCATTGTACACACCGACCATCAACCACTGCAATATTTACAATCATAAACAAAGCTACAACAAGCTAGGCACTTCAGATGGATGGGTTTTTTTACAACAGTTCCACTTGGTCATAAGGTATAAGAAGGGCATTTATAACAAAGTTGTTGATATGATTTCAAGGCCTATTATTAGTGCTTCAGTTATTCTTAAGCATATTCCTATCATGCATGAAAGTTATGTTGAGCAATATGCTTTGGATACTGATTTTAAAGAAGTATATGAAACTTTATGTCATTCTAACCATGTTGAGGAATTGGATTACCATGTGCATGATAATATTTTGCATCATCTTGGTAAGCTATGTATTCCATAGGGGGAAAGAATCAACATTATAAGAGAAGCCCATTCTTCTCTTATTGATGGTCATTTTGGTGTAGGCAAGGTAGTGGCTAATTTGCAAAGATACTGCTACTGGCCTAAAATGAATGAAAGTGTTTCCAGATATGTTCAAGGATGTTCGTTATGTGCCACAAGTAAACCTAGCAATCGAAAGTTGGGTTTGTATACTCCACTTTCGGTTCCTTCTCGTCCTTGGGAAAGTATTTCCATGGACTTTGTAGGAGGGCTACCTATGTCTAGACGAAATCATGATTATCTTTATGTTGTGGTTGATCGATTTAGAAAAATGGGTATTTTGATGCCTTGTACGAAGCAGGTTACAGCTGAACAAATGGCACAAATGTTTTTTCAAAATGTTTGGGTGCATTTTGGATTGCCTAAATCCATTATTTTTGATCGGGATTCTCGATTTGTTGGAAGTTTTTGGTCGAGCTTATGGGCACTCATGGACACCAAACTGAAAAAGAGCACATCTTTTCATCCACAAAAAGATGGTTAGACATAAGTGGTAAATCGAACAATGGTGCATCTTCTTCGTTCTTATTGCAGCAAGCATCCTAAACTTTGGGATGAGCATTTACACTACATTCAACATGCTTACAATCGAGCTAAGCACTCTTCAACTCAGATGTCGCCATTTGAAGCATGTTTTGGCTATATGCCCAAATCTCCTTTAGATTTTATCTTTGGGAAGGATATATCTATTGAAGGTCAATATGACATTGATAGGGAAGAAAAGTTCATTGAACAAATTCAGTCGATACATCAAATGGTGAGAGAGCAGTTGGAAAAGAATCAAGCCAAGTACAAGATGAGACATGACAAGCATCGTGTTGATCACAGTTTCCAAGTTGGAGATGAAGTTTTGATTTACATCAGTAAGGAGAGGCTTAAAGGAGAAGGTAAAAAACTCAAACCAATTCAATATGGTCCTTTCAAGAATATCGACAAGATTGGTAACAATGCCTTACGTTTAGATTTGCCTCCTTATATGCAAATGTATGCAGTTGTTAATGTTGAGAATTTGAAATTGTACGAGCCTCCTTTGATTGATGATCAAGGAGAGTGTGTTCAGATTCCTTCTATAGATGATTTTTCCCCAGAATATCTTACAGAACTGCATGAAGACACCATCCTTGACAGGAGAATGCGAACTTCAAAACAAGGAAATGTGGAGTATCTTCGAGTTGGTCTTAAAGGTATAAATCCAATTAAAGCCAAGTGGATTGAGGTTGGAAGAGTGAGGGAACTATACCCTCATCTTCAAATAGACTTAAAATAGTCTTTTGGAGGTCCAGAATCTTTCCAATGGGGAGGTGTGATCTAGGGGATTAAATTTTGCTCAAAAATTAAAAGTGTTCGAAATCACTTCAAATCGAATGATAGCGTAGGCCTCATCGTTACAAACCCAACACAACTTGTTTGGGTTCAAACAGATGTCAGGAGCGAGAGATATCACGTTTTGTTCAAAATGACAAACATTTAAAAAAAAGGGATGTTGATTGTATAGTCTATACAGTCCGTACAGATGTTGACGTGGCATGTCGTATGACACGTGGCATGCCATACGACAAGTGGCAGGAAGTTATTGGGACAATTGGCATGTGACATGGTTTGTTGGCACCGAATGGGATGGAGACACGTGGCCCAGTCAATGGCTGCCACGTGTCACCTATTTATTGGATTAAAATCTTTGCACTTGGTAGGAGTCGACCCTGTGACCTCCGGGCAGGGTAAAGCCTTGGGAAAGGCCACCCAACCAGTGCGCCCGCACATGTTACTTAACATATATATGCATTTTAATATATTTGAATTTGCAAAATTGTGTATTGGGGTGTGAACCCATGGTTATATATATGTGTATTGCATATGACCAGTGCTACGGGTGGTTAAACCCACCATAATATATGTTGTAACTGTTTTGAATGCACACGGTTTGACATAACATGTGACCAACGTGTATGTGCGCAGTTTAACCTTACGGTTTTGTAAACGGTTTGAACTTTAGCCCTGTTGTGTATTGTGCACGGTCATGTGGTGACCATGTGCCCACGGGCCTTGGTAGTTAAAGGCCAACGCATAACCGTTGGATAGTTTATACCGGTTGTGCGGTTTCACCCGGTGCCAAGTTTTTACGCTTTAAAATACGTGTGGGCAAGGTTGAGCCAACAAGGGTGCATTTTGTAGATGCAGAGACAACAAGCTTGAAGAGGGGACTTCTAGGAAGCCTATCTTCTTCAATTTTTGGCCAAACGAGGTGCCAAAAAATCCCAGCTAGGGATTTTTGGATGTTTTGGAGACATTGGAGCAGTCTATTAGGCATTTTGAGCACTGTAAAGCACATTTTTGATCACTTTGAGCAAATAATACAAATGATCCATTGGAAGCTGGACCAAGAGATTAGCCCAAGAGAGGGGTGAACTCCTTTATCATTTGCTATGTTATGTGATTTATGTTCACTGATTTTGTTGTTGTTTATATGCATCTTGAATGAGTAAATCCTATTAAAGTTGTGTTGCAAAGTTGATCCATTTTCATTTTAACACATAAAATTAACTTGCAAATATTTTCAAGAATACAAGTCTTATTCATTTTTAGATCAGAGTTGGACCCCATCCAGTTCAAAGCCTATTCATTTTTATCACTCCAAGTTATGGGAGGATAAAGATATGGATTTATTTTATTAAATCTGTCACAATGTCATAGTACCTGTTCACATAGCCATTTATGGTCACCCACCCCCCTAGATTTCAGAGAGGATTATGGGAAAACTAGGCAAGCTCGCAGATTGGTCCAGTGAGGAGAATTTCTGCTACATCAGATCTTTTGGTTGCTCAGTTCCCCCTCATGATCTCCCACAATTTTTACCCGATAGGCTGGTGTGCAAAGAAGTGGCGTACCAAACAGTGGTGGGAGGTATCAGCAAGGAGCTAAAAGTAACTCAAAAAAAGGTATGGCCGACCTTCCCAGTTCAAGTTGGCATGTTTACATTATTGGATTTTTGTCACTCTAAAGTTGAGGCCACAACCCTGGATGACGTCGAATTGGTTTACCTCAATTTCAAAAAACATGATCCACATAAGATAGTGGAAAACCATATGGATCAGTTCAACATGAAGTGGTACATGCATGAGAATTCCCCGTATGAATAAATATTCAGAGGAGTGAGATCTTATGAGGAAGTCCAAAAGAGATTCCTTACCCTGCCCCCAGACCAACAAGTTGGTTTCCTCATCTTTCAAAAACACAAGCGGAATAGTCTACCAAAGACACTGCAGGGAGAATCAATAGCCAATCCTCCTTCACGGGAAGCTAAGTCTACAGGATCTGAGTTGGGCTCCTCTAATAAACCCAAATTTGAAAAGGTCCCCAAAATCCCAAAGGTATTATTTTAGAAGATAAGAATGTCACTATCAGGGATAAATGATCCAAAGGTGATAGCATAGATCGAGGCCTTCATGAATCTAGGAAAAATTATCTCCCATTCAACACCAACAACTCTTGCTGGCACCCCTAATACAACTGGACAACAACATTCCACCGAATTTTCCTCTCCCATTGCATCCTTAACCCCTCTATAGACCAGCTTTGGAAATCCTAATTCTGAAATCACTTTTGTGGGTGATCTTACTCACATCTTGCCCAAAGAGATGCCTCCTTCATATTTATTCTTTAGTAATAAACAAAATTCCATGATGAAAATAGAATCTCACCAAAATGATGGAGTCATAACTAAAAGACAAAGACTATTATATGACGCGAATCAACAAAATGGTCCAGAATTTGCAAAATAAGTTGTAGGTTTGTAGGTGTTTTTGCCACTTCCAATCAATGGTATGTGGAAAATTTGACCGAACAATTGCGACATAAGTTCCTATTGGTGGAACACTTGCAAAACCATATATATACCATAGAGCAGACCATAAGAAACAAAATGAACCAGGATTTCGAGAAAATCAGGGCTAGTGATCAACAACAAATTCAACAACTTTAGGATAACTTTGAGCAGCTCCACTAGAATTCAAAAACCAACCAAGGTCTAGTCACTCAGTGTGACGAGTTGATAGAATAGTTGCAAGCCATATTGGCCCTAATTGAGGGTACCATGATAGACATCACGGCCTTCAAAACTCAAGCACTGGAAATCAATGAGAAACTGGAAGTTTCCCAGCATGATCTTTATTTGAAAGTAGTTGCCATCCAGAAATGCTATCAGGTTGTAGACATTTCCCTAAAGGATATCTATTTCAAAGAAAAAAAATCCCACTCAACCCGGTCTAAGTTTCAAGAAGTCCTCATATTGATGCAAAAAGCTAGTGTCCTTGATTTTCCTCTTCTCTCTTATTCTGAATAATTAAGAGGTGAGATGGCCCTAAAGTTATGGGAAAAAAATATGGAAGACGACAAGAAATTTTCCAAACAGGTGAAAGAATCTTGTCTGGAGGCATTTTCACCATTAAACAAAATATGATTGAGTTTGAGTGGAGCAATGTCTCAGAATCCCTGGGGCAAATTGAGATAGAAATGAACCACCGAAATTCCAGAAAGAAAAAAGAAGAAACTCTGACATCCATTCAAGGAATGAGCCAAATCGATCTTCTTAAAATCAATAAATGACTAGTTAATCCAAGTTCATAGTTTCAGGCCACAGTCCAAGAGGTGAACAAGATCCAAGAAAAGTTGCCCCAAATACAAAGGAAATTGTTTTCCTTCGAAGTAAATGAAAAGATTGAGCCCTCAAGGTTCATGGTGAAATTGATGGCTAGATGCACCCAATGCATTGAACATGGAAAATCAAGCATATCTAGGAGCAAGTGAGAAAACGTGCACAATTTCCTTTCCTTCCACCCTCTCTACCTTTCACCTTCCAACAAGTCACTTACCTCGTCCACTCGCATTATAACCTCCACTTATCCCACCTCATCATCATGCATGCGTTCCCTCATCATTATTTCCATAGACGGTTACTCTTCCCTGTGACTGTTATCCACCCCTTGATAAGCCAATGTTGTGCAATTCGTCTGATTATCCTCCCCCCATGACCTCGACAATGATTCATTTCCCCGCTGAATATATCCGAAGGGACAGATGGAAACAGAATTAAAACGACCAAGATAATATGACAAATGATTAAGGTGGCCTTAATGACATGTGTACCAAACCCAAAGGACTAAGGAAAAATGAGCACTTCTACCAATAGCTAAAGGGATAGGGGAAAGCAACAACGAAACTCATCAAAATTTACGTGTTGTTGTTTGATTCAGATGTATGTTGTTTTTAGTTAAATATTGTAAGAAGTGCAACTATTTTCAATTATGATAGATTTTGTATAAATACATAGATTCAAGATCTATTCAAGTATGTTTCTTGCCGAATGTAATAGAGAAACTCTATTTTTGAGTATTACTACAAGTGTAGACAAAGATTCTAATTTTTGTTCAATTTGAGTTATGTGTTTCCTCCAAGATTCCATTTCCCCGAATTTCTTTATGTAATTCCTTGAAGAGCGATTGGTTGAAATTTAGTATTACAAATATTGTGATCATATTATACCGACAATTCATTCAGTAAACAATTTTTCCTCTGTCATTATTGTGAGTAAAACAAGACCTGCGATCTGCATGAATTATTGTTTTTTATATCATGTTCAAGGGTGTGTTATTTACCTTTCTTCCACTACAAGCAAGGTGAGACTTATCTGTAATTGATGCCTGACTTTTTTTAAAAGTTTTATAAGTCTTTTCTAAACCATTTGATATTATAATTGTGACTCGGATAACGAAATATAGCCTTTGTACTGTCCTATTATTTATTTCAATTAAAGATCATTTCTCATAAAATTGAAGGTAGGAAAAGCTCTCATTAAAACATTTTCTTTAAATACTACTGATGTCTGACATTATTATTTGAGCCTTAGGATTAATCTCATGAACAATAGGTGGTTGTGACATTGTTCTTGTTTCAGAATGGTTACACACTCTAGGCCCCATTCTCATGGATTTTAAGGACTTAACCATGCAATTCCAACATGAGGGACAACAATATAAGTTCCAAGGAATCACATCAGGCTCCCCTAAGATCATCATCTCACATCGCATGGAAAAATGCCTCAAAAAAGTTCATTCGGAAATTATATCCCAACTCCACTCCATTCATTCTATTAAGACACATTATGTGCATCCCAACCTCCAATCTATCCTCTCCCACCACCAAGTTATTTTTACCACCCCCAAAGAACTTGCCCCTTCCCATGGAGTCCATGATCATTCCATCCCTCTTATCCCAAGCAATATTCCTCCCAATGTTCAGCCTTATCGTCATATATTTTTCGATAATAATTAAATTGAGAAAAATGTTCATGGATTACTAGAATCTAGTGTTATTTGTCCTAGTACTAGACCCTATTCCTCTCCTATGGTCATGGTACTCAAGAAGAAGGTACTTGGCACATCTGTCCTGATTTCCATGCCCTCAACAAACTCACAATCAAAGAAAAATTCTCCATTCATGTCATTGATGATCTCTTGGATGAATTGAGTGGTTCTTAGTACTTCACAAAATTGGATCTGTGTTCTAGCTACCACCGGATCCATATGAAATAAGAAGAAATTCCCAAGACTACATTTCAGATTCACGAGGGTCATTATGAATTCTAGGTAATTCCCTTTGGATTGTGTAATTCTCCTTCCACTTTCCAAAGTCTTATGAATCATGTCTTACGTCCTTTTCTCCATCATTTTGTCTTAGTTTTCTTTGATGATATTCTCATCTATAGTAAAACTTGGCAATCCCATCACTCCCATGTGAATTGAGTTCTCCATATACTCTCTAAGCACCAACATTTCCTCAAACAATATAAATGTTCCTTTGGTGCCTCCGAAGTGGAATACCTCGGTCAAATTGTCGGCAAGGTTGGTGTCCGAGTGGATCCTAAGAAAATTGAATCTATGAAATATTTCCCTCGCCCTAAACATATTAAGAGTTTGCATGGTTTTTTGGGTTTAACGGGATATTATAGGAAGTTTTTTCGGAATTATTGAAAGATTGCAGCTCCTCTCACTTCTCTCCTTAAAACGAATGCGTTCACTTGGACTTCAGATGTAGATAATGCCTTCCAAGCCTTAAAAGATGCAATGAGATTAACCCATGTCCTAGCTCTCCCAAAATTCACAAAGACATTCGTATTGGAATGTGATGCTTCCAAGAAGGAAATTGGAGTCGTCCTCATGCAAGATGGCAGGCCTTTGGCCTTCACTAGAAAACAAATTTCAGAGCGACATTTGGGCCAATTCATTTATGAAAATGAAATGTTATCTATTCTGCATGTTGTGTATCTTTGGCATCCTTATTTATTGGGTCAACGATTCCAAATCAAAACTAATCATCAGAGTCTCAAGTATTTCATGGAACAATGAATTTCATCCATGGGGCAACAAAATTGGGTGACCAAGCTATTTTTCTATGATTATGAGATCATTTACAAGAAGGGAAAGGAAAATGTAGTGGTTGATGCTCTTTCATAGAAATATGAAGCATACAAGTGTCTTTTCTCCCTCTCCTTCATTGTACCATATTGGCTCCAAGTTGTTCATCGGGAATGGCTACAAGACCCCAAAATTTCTAGCCTGCTCCACCAATTGCAAAACACTTCTTCAGTTTCTTTAGGATACTCTTGGGACAATGAAGAGCTTCGCTACAAAGGTCGTTTTTATTTATGAAAGCAATCCCAACTTAAATCCAAAATTCTTTTTGAACTTCGTACCTCACCCATAGCCAAGCATTCAAGGTTTACCAAAACCTATGAAAGGGTCAAACATTCTTTTTTCTGGGAGGGTATGGAACAATATGTCCACACCTTTGTGGATGAATGTGAGGTCTGTCATAGCAACAAGGGAGAAACTATCAAAGCTTTGGGCACACACGAATGACTTCCGATTCCCCATGTTATTTGGTGAGATATTTCTATGGATTTTGTTGTAGGACTACCTAAATAGGGCAATAAGTCAGTCATCATGGTTGTCATAGATCGTCTCTCCAAATATGCTCATTTTGTTTTCTCTTCAACACCCATTCACAGTCACCAATGTGGCTCAAATATTCATGGATAATATCTTCAAGCTTCATGGCATGCCTAATTCTATTGTCTCTAACAGAGACCCCACTTTCACCGGCAATTTTTGGAAAGAATTGTTCAAGCTATGTTGCACCCAATTGCATCTCAGTACTCCCTATCACCCCCAGAGGGATGGCTAGACTGAAGTTGTCAACAAGTGTTTGGAAACATATTTGAGGTGTTTTGCCTCAAAGAGGAAAAATCGGTGGGCTCAATGGTTACCCCTAGTTGAATGGTGGTAAAACACATCTTACCATACAACTACTCACATGAATCCTTTTGAAGTATTCTATGGAAAAAATCCCCCAACAGTTCTCTTCTATATGTTCAGGAGGTTGAAAAAAATCTTACAGTCTACGAGGATATTCTTCATTCCCTCAAAGACAATTTGGTCATGGCTCAAAATTACATGAATAAATAAGCAGATCAAGGTTGTTCCAAATGAAATTTTGTTAAAGGGGACCAGGTGTTTCCTCGACTACAACCTTATAAGTAAACTTCACTCAAAGCTAAACACTGTTAGAAACTTGCACCCAAATTTTATGCTCTTTAGATAGTGCTCAAGCATGTGGTATCGGTCTCCTATCAGTTAGCTCTACCTAGTAAGTCGAAGCTCCATCTTGTTTGTCATGTTTCCTACTTAAATGAGGTGATTGGAACTAAGTGTCAAACTCAAACTAGTCTCCCTAAGTTGGATAAAGAAGGTTTCATATGGTTTTAGCCACAAGTATTATTGGCCTAGCGAGAGCGTCATCTCCGTCAATGCATCACCCATGAAGTGTTAGTCAAATGAAAACATACACCTCTAGAAGATGCCACCTAGGAGTCATCCACCTTTCTACAACAATTCCCTCATTTGAAGCCTTGAGGACAAGGTTGTTCTTCAAAGGGGAGGATATGTTAGGGACCTAACCTTCCTAACCCCTCACATAGGTAGAATAATATAATTCCATGTAATAAAGGCCAATATTAATAAGGCCTAGAAATAAGGAAGAATAAGTCAAATGTAAAAAGACCTAATAGAAGATTCCACTTCTAGAAGGATCTTCCTCTAGATTGTTCTTTTGGATAGATAGATTTAGTATAAATAGGAGTAGAGAGTATGAGAAATCTTTTCTTGGAGATTATTGTAATAGAGCTCTGCTTTGGTGGAAGTTGTCCCCTCGAAGAGGCAAGTGAACATTGTTATCATTAATCAAGGTGCTCCTTCTAGTGTTATTTTGGTAGTGTTATGGTTATATCATTGCTTCTCTGCCATTTCTATGCTAAAATATTTATGTTTTGCATGCTATTTTATATATAGAATACTACAAAAGAGGAAAACATTGTGTTAATGATAGAAATTACGATACTTTGTTGAAGTAAAAATAATGTCATATCACAACTTAGATGAACTAACTCCCCAATCATGAATGAAAGATATCATTTAGAAATTGAAATTGAATTAAATAACCAAAACCTAATTTCTAATGAGTTGAAGTTGATGTTTCGCATGATGGAAAAAACCATGGAATTGATATCCTCAAGCTCCTAAGAGTGTTTCAAGTAGAGAAACCCTAAGTTTCACTTCCTCGGTCCTGTATATGACATAGAATAAGAGGAAAAAGAAATGGAAAATAAGTGTGTAGCTTGTCTCTCTACTAGATAGGTTTTATATTTTGAAGAATTATGGTTTTAGATAGGTTTTATATTTAGGTTTTAGACTCCCAAGGAGGACAAAATTCTCGTCAATTATATTCAAAAGAATGAGCATGGGAGCTGGCGTGATCTTCCAGAGTATGCTGGTGTGTAATATATTATATTTATATATACTGCACACACACCATATATATATATATATATATATATATATATATATATATATATATATATATATATATGCTTATCTAATATAATTTTAATGTATATACTCTGTTTCAGTGCTTCGAAGTGTGTATGCATCGAATCAGCCTTCGATGTGTGTATACACTGAATATATCTACATTTTTGTGTTTTTGGGTTCCAAACACAGTTAAAGTTTATTTTATATAAAAAGATAGTTTTCTTTTATTGACGTATTATCTGCTGCCGCTTGCGTTGGACGAATTATCTGAGACCTGATATCAAGAGGGGCTCCTTTACACAACAAGAAGAGCAAACTATTATTCAGTTGCATGGAATTCTAAGGAACAGGTAAACATAAAAACGATATAAATAATTGTAATAATTATTCCTTATTATGAAGTTGTAATTATAAGATGTATGATTTATTTATTGTTCTGATGCTTGCAGATGGTCCCGGGGAGAACGGACAACGAGATCAAAAACCTTTGGACTACCCATCTGAAGAAACGTTTGTTGAAGATGGGACTCGATCCCTCGACCCATGCACCCACAGAAGAAGCCAATCCCACTGCTCCATAGGGATTCTAGGCCTTGGCCCTCACAAGGCACAGTGGGAAAACGCAAGACTTGAAGCAGAAGCTCGTCTCTCGAGAGAATCACTGCTTATTTCGTCTAATTCTACTGCTGGTTATGACACCAATAGGACGGTGGAAATTATCACAATGCCTAGCGATAATCCACCCACTGATTATTTCTTAAAGATATGGATTTCAGAAGCAGGTAAGGTCTTCAGGAAGGGGAGTCATCATCCAAAAGGAGGAGGAGACGATTCTGTTTTATCTTTTACCCAGAATAGTTGTGATCAGTCCTTGAGCCCAAATGATAAAGATAAGGATAATGGCTCCCCACTGTGCAATTATGCATCATTTGAATGGATTGGGGACTGCAATGTAAAAACCCCTCAAGTGCTTTCATGTTTGGCTGATATGACCATCGGCCACACAGAAGATAAGGCCCACGAGGATTTACTAGATTTTCCGGAGCTTCTGCTGGATTTCCCTGATAATGATGACAACAATAACAACACCAATAGCATTCAGTCAGAATCTTCTCAACGGCAGCCCTCTTCGCCATGGCCGGGATTACATGACGAGGATTACTGGAGCAATTTGTCATTTATTGCTCATCCATCTGCACATAGTTGAGATTTCGCTCCTGATTTTCGTCATTCCTATGTATGCCTGTTGCTATACTTTGAGCTCTCAATTTAGTTAAATCAATAATAACCACTTCTAAAGCTTTCTCGTCCACGAGATATCAGCTAGATGCATAAAGATGACGTATTTTGCTTCATGAAGTTTTCTTTGTGCCCAGCAATTACGCTGTTAGTTGAATAATAACATGTACACTAAGGTCCGCTTGAAAATAATACTAGCACAGCGGCTAACTCGCGGCTGAGAATCCAGAAAGGTAGTGGCTAAGAACCGGTGTCTCCAATACACTGAGAATCCGTGCCTCCAATATAAAATGTTTGTGGTAATTCGTTTGTGGTAATATGAAACGTTTGGTTGTATTAGGTTGATAAATGGAGCTTGGCAATTACATATCCTTACAGTAATTTTTTAATGTGATTAGGTAAATGTTAAAAAGTAAACATGTTAACGGATGCCTTGATAAATGCAAAAAAGTTATGAACAATAAAATGATGATTTTGAATTTATGTATGCCTTGTGTTTTGAATTGTTACAAAATTTCTATAGCTTCCAATTACGAATTACAGTCAGATTTAGCTATTGTTAGCTACTATTAAATTTGTGCATTTACAACATATTAAATAGATATGAATGTAATTTGATAATTCAACACAACAACATATAAATTATTCTTAAATACATAGAATTCATGCATAATAGTTTAACTCATATACATATAAAAGACTTATCTTTTAATTTTGTTGTGTAATCAACTACTTGGGTTGGACGTTCCACCCAATCATACACTGATTGTTCCAAATCTCAACAACCAATCACCTCCAAGATGAGGCTAGTAATCCACAAAAGAGAGTAGACTCTTACTGTTCACTCATGACTCATAAAACTCACATCCCATTGATATTCTCCTCTAACTATCCATATTTTCCACCAACTCTCTTCCTCTCGACCTACCCAACCCAAGGACCATATTTTCCACCAACTCTTCTAGTCCCATGAACATCCCATTGGTTTATTAGCGTCTCTCAGTCACATGTAACAAATAATCTCTTTCATGAGAACTCAAGGGAACTCACTACTCGGGAAACTACTAGCGAACCACAACAAATACTTCTTGTTACAACGCAACTCACACAAGACTTCACTCTTCATGCTTGACAACCTTGCTCTTCAATGTTCAGCTTAAAAAATGCTCCAACATACTCTAGAATTCTCCCTCCATGGATGTTCCAGCTCTAAGCTCTCTTCCTTCCTCTCTACTTGTTGCTCATGCCCAAAAACTGATTCTGTAAAATTGTTGTAGCAACCCATACAGATTTCCTCTCATTTGGATTTTCTTGTTTGACTCATAGACTTCCCCAAGATGAATATACTCGTCTCCCATGTTCCCAATAATTATGGGATGTGACCACTCACACCCACCCTCTTACATTTATTCAATGATTGGCTTTGGGAACACTCAATTAGAAATAAGAAGGTTTATAGACCAGTAGCAAATTTAGGAAAATGGGTTGAATTAATATACATGGGTAATTCTCCCTTGGGCCCCTCTTGGCCATTCTCTTAGACCCTCCCCCATCTTCTGGATTAATTCATCCCCCATGTATGTCAATGTTCCCTTAGCAGATGTCATCGCATTTTATTATTAAAACATAGAAATACAATTCACATATTACATCTCTTTGACCGTACCCACACATTATATATACATTAAACATTAATTAAATCAGGTATTATAGTGAGGATGTTACAATGTGTATTTGTTTTCCTTATTTATTAGGTTAAAATTAGATGTTATTATAAAGCATACAATATTATTGGAGGTAGCCTTAGTGATGGCCACAAGGGATGATGGTTTTCTTGCAGGTACTAGATAGGTTTAAATTGGATCTTGGTCCTCGAGTAAGACCTAATACTAGTTTTGATGTAAGGAAACAAGTTTGTCTTAAATAAAAGTAATGAGTCAACTTACATTAGTAGAGAACAACCAATAATTACTATCTTCATTGCCACTTGACTTGAGTTATGATAGATTTTTTCACCTTCGAAAAAATAATGTGCACTTGGCTAATTGACGTTAATTTACCTTTACCTACTCTTATTTGAAAGTTATTATTTTTAAAAGCTCCATACAATACGGACCCCAACATCATAAATATAAGTTTTTCTCTTCAAACAAATCTTGAAAGAAACTATGCATATGTCTTATTCAAAACCTTGTAATAATAAAGTAAAAATTTCTTGGAAAGTTCCTTTGGTAAAATCTTAACTGTGTTCATTGCTTAAATTATACAGAAAAAAAATGATATTTAAGTAATCTAATTTAGATATATACACATATTTATTTTATATTATGTAAATGATTTGTAAACAAGGGACTAAAAATTCACTATTTTCAGTAATGTAACTACCTTGTAAAATTAATATTTCAATTTCTGTTCCTCTAACTTGTGCACCCAAACACATAGAATTGTCCTATATGACCCATGGAGAGATTGTTGGAGCTGAGAATTGTTGAGATTTGGGTACCTTGGAAAGTGGTCCTGTTGTGTTTGTGAGCCTCTAAACACAAGAGGGAAATACTTTGTACCATGTACTTTATGTCAAAAGTGAAATTTGGTCATTTAAGCCTAAAATGACTATTAATTCACTTTGTGGGTGAATTGAATGACATAAAGTGAAACTATGGAAACTTAAGTAAAGTGGGTTTTGAGTTGAGATTCTTTTGAGATGATCTCAACCATTGATTAGGGATGAGATGAAATGATCTCATCCACACATACTTTAATTTTCTGTATGCTTCCTTAAGGAGGGCGCAAGGGTAAAGGAGAGGATCATCATTCCTTGTTATGTTCACCAAGAGAGTTGGGAGAGGAGCATGAGGATGAGGTTGGAGGCATTGAGTGAGAAAATCTTGGGCGCCCCCATTCATGGAGGTAGCCAAGAGGCTTAGTCCTTCATTTATTTGTGGAGCCTATTCTTTCTAGGAGGAGGACGCACAACTAGCAGGGAGGTTTTACAATGCTCATATTGCAGTGAGGACAATTTCAGTGGAGAGATATAGCACAGATGCATAGTTTGGTGCAAGGGTTTCTCCATCAGATCTTCCAGTGGGAAGAGCACTTCAGCTCAGTGTTTTTGGCAACTTGTGAGGAGGGTGCACCATCCCAGGGTGCATCTCTACCATTTGGACTTCTGTTTCATCTTCGTTCAAGATGTTATTGTATCAGATTCATCTGTTTATTGAACTTGTTGTATTCCAACTTATTTTCTCCACATATATACACTCATATTCCAAATTGCTTTTCCCCGGGGTTGGTTTTATCCAGGGTCATGTTGACCAAAAATACCTATGTTCATTTTCATGTATGATAGTGTTTAGAACAACATTATTTCAGCTCTAAAATATCTCTAGGTGTGTTACATAGTTTATGGTATGCATGTGCTAACATCTTGTGACAAAAACTACATGCTAGAGCACCTATATAGCATATGTAACCATAACGGGACAAAAAAAAAGTTATTGAACAATTTGTTATAAAACAAAAACAAACCCTTGTTTGACAGTTGAAACTTAGAGCCAACTTGAGGTCAAATACATACCTAGTTGGCAGCTTGTTAGGAACTAGAAAATCTTCATTGTATGAGAGCTTGGTGGTTGATTTTTCCTGAGTTTTGGACAACATATTGGTGGACTGTTTTAGACATTGTTTGGGTGGATTTTGTGGAAAACCATCGATAGAGTTTAGTGGCTACTTGTTGGCATAATTTTTTGGAGAGTTGTAGCGAAATTTGTGGACATTTCGATGGTCTCTTTTCACACCTACATGGTAGGAGTGAGGATGATTTTTCACGACCTCTTTTCACACTGCAAGATACCAGATATATAAAATATGCAGAACAGAAATGAAATGATAGAAATGATAGAATAACAGTAAAATATCCAGCATAATCTTCACAATACACAGAAATGATATACGAAAT
>JZKD02S1520524.1:525613-537284 GCA_000966675.3 Picea glauca | reverse complement strand
AGGGGTACCAACAGGGGTTACAAGGGTGGCCAACAGACGTGCGCTTAAGAACCACTTGTATTTCCTGCGTGTATGAATCCCTCAACCATGGGTTTATGCACGTAACGACAGATCTTTGTGGCTTAAAGATGTTGGAATACGTCTCTACCCTGAAAAAAAATACCCACAATTCCTGCCAAGGAAAGTGCTCTGATACCACTTGCAAGATACCAAATATATAAAATATGCAGAACAGAAATGAAATGCTAGAAATGACAGAATAATAGTAAAATATCCAGCATAATCTTTACAATACACAGAAATGATATATGAAATAGCAATAGAAATAGCACTTTGAATCAGATAGCAATGTTCACAGGCCTCTTCGAGGGGGCAAACTCCAGTCGAGCAGTGCTCTGTTACAATAATATCCAAGATAGGGTTTTTCATACCCTCGACCCTTATTTATACTAAATATGTCTATTAAGAGAAGCATCTAGAGGAAGATACTTCTAGAAGCGGAAGCTTCTATTAGGTCTTCTTACATCCGCCTTATTCTATTTTATTGAAAGGTCTTATTAATATTTACCTTTAATACATCCGAATACATTGATCTACCTATGTGCGGGTTAGGACCTTAACACACACCTATATTTCTAGGAGTGAGGTCAATGTTCGTTTGCCTCTTTTCACACCTGTATTGACAGGAGTGAGGCAACATTCCTTTGCAATTGTAGTATCAGTTTGAGTGCAGTGGGAATTGATGCCATCATCTCAGATCCATGTGGAGGATAGGCTAGCTGGAGCTAGCAACTATTCTCCTTAGAAGGCTAGGATTGCCTTTGTCTTAGAGGACCTTGATCTATGGGATATAGTTTAGGCGACTGTTCATGTTTCTCCTACCACTGCTCCTATATTGTTAGTATAGTTCAGGAAGAGGAATAGCAAGGAAAAGAGAACAATATGTGATGCAGTGCGAGATCACATGATTCCCCACTTGACTAGGAAAGCCTATGCATTTGATATGTGTGAATCTTTATGCAAGCTTTATAAGAGCTCTAAATAAAACCAGAAGATTGTTCGATATGATCGACTCAGGGGAATTCACATGCTCAGGAATGAGTCAATTACTTCTTACCTTGGCTGATACACCCAAATCAGAGATGAGCTTGGAGCCATTATAGAGGTAGTGGACCCAGAATCTATGGTGAGGACAACCTTAAACAACTTCACCAAACCATGGGGTCCATTTGCTCATAACCTTGTTTCCAGAGAGATCATTCCCACTTGGGAGAGGATGTGGGATGATTTCATTCAAGAGGAGACTGAACTTACATCAGAGACTTCTAGACCACGACATCCATTACAGGGTGATGAGGATATTTATCTTTGGACAAAGGGAAAGAAGAAGACCGGAAAGGGAGGTTGATAGGGTCCCAAGTTCAGGGGCCCACCACAAGGAGAGAGAAGTGGTGAGAAGAATAGAGACATGAGCACAGTGAGATGCTTTGCTTATAGAGAGATGGGTCACTATGCAGAACAATGTACTAAGAAGAAGAAGAAGAAGCAAGATGTTTCAACAACGACAACATAGGAGCTTGAGTTCGATGCACAGTTTGCGAGAGAGTGTGCATTCTCTACTACTTTGTCATTTGTTACACCATCCAACATCAAGTGGGGAGACAGAGTTGAGGAGGACCTATTGACTCATAGTAGTGATTCAAAAGGATATTAGACTCAGTTTTCATGGACTCCATCATCAGGGGTGACTGGTCCACCCAGGACAACTTCAGTTTCAGAGTTTTCAAGACAGAGGGTTGGAGTAGGGGCTTCATAGCATCAGATATTGATGAGGAGGAGAAACATGGCACCATAGAGGCTTGAGCCTAACTTGGCTACGAAGATGGGAAGATCATATTTTGGTTCCACTTCAGATGGAAATTACTTGGCGAGAGGCCAAGTTGAGGATCATGGTGAGATGTCGAGCTCCAGGTGCTCTTGGTGAGATACCAAGAAAGGGAGACTCTTGGTGAGATGCCAAGAGAGTGACTCTTGGTGATATGCCAAGATTAATGATCGTTGACGAGATACGAGGAGGTAGAAATCCTTGGTGGGAGACCAAGGCTGAGATCTTTGGTTTGATATCGATATCTAGGTGATCTTGGATAGGTTGAGAGACACTTCCATATATAGATCATGCATATTTAGGATATCTGTGTCAGAGACTACTTTCATTGATCAGGGTACAAACATACTAATCGAGTATTTTCCAGTAGGCAACCATGTCCACTATAGGGATGATATTGGTGGTGAAGGGTACTTTACTCAGTAAGAGAGAGTGTTGAGATTTGGATACCTTGGAAAGTGGTCCCCTTGTGTTTTTGAGCCTCTAAACACAAGAGGGAAATACTTTGTACCATGTACCATGTACTTTATGTCTAATTTCACTTTGACTTAGGATATTTAAGTCAAAAGTGAAATTTGGTCATTTAAGCCTAAAATGACTATTAATTCACTTTGTGGGTGAATTGAGGGACATAAAGTGAAATTATGGAAACTTAAGTAAAGTGGGTTTTGAGTTGATATTCTTTTGAGATGATCTCAACCATTTATTAGCGATGAGATGAGATTATATCATCCACACATACTTTAGGTTTTCTTATGCTTCCTTAAGGAGGGTGCAAGGGAAAAGGAGAGGCTCATTATTCCTTGTTATGTCCACCAAGAGAGTTGGGAGAGGATCATAAGGATGAGGTTGGAGGGATTGAGTGAGGAAATCTTGGGTGCCCCCATTTATGGAGGTATCTAAGAGGCTTAGTCCTTCATCTATTTGTGGAGCTTGTTCTTGCTAGGAGGAGGGTGCACTTGAGGAGGAGGATGCACAACTAGTAGGGAGGACTTACAGTGCTCAGATTGCAGTGAGGAAAATTTTAGTGGAGAGCTATAGCATAGATTCATAGTTTGGTGAAAGGTTTTCTCCATCATACCTTCTAGTGGGCAGAGCAATTTATTTTAGTGGTATTGGCAACTTTTGAGGAGGGCACACCATCTTAGGGAACATCTCTACCATTTGGACTTCTCTTCCATCTTGGTTCAAGCTGTTATTGTATCATGTTCATCTGTTTATTATACTTGTTTTATTATACCTTCTTTTATCCACATATATACACTCATATTCCAAACTGGTTTTCCCCGAGGGGTTTTTATCCAGGGTCATGTTGACAAAAAATACATGTATTCATTTTCATGTATGCTAGTGTTTAGAACAACATTATTTCAGCTCTAAAATATCTCTAGGTGTGTTACATAGTTTATGGTATGCACGTGCTAACATCTTGTGACAAATACTACATGCTAGAGCACCTATATGGACTATGTAACCATAAGAGAAGAACAAAGAAGTTACTGAACAATTTGTTATAAAACAACAGAAAACCCTTGTTTGACAGTTGGAAATTAGAGCCAACTTGAGGTCAAAGACAAACCTATTTGGCAGCTTGTTAGGACCTGTAAAATATTCAAGAATGGTCTCTAGGATGTTCACATGTGTTGGCGCACATGCATAGGTAGGTTCAAGACCTCGGGTTCAAGTTACTTAGTCAAAAAACACACTACATACACCCTCCCTTTGGACATCACTTGCAAGCAGGAGAAATATAACCCAAGGTATCTTTATGGTTATTGTAGGAACCAAGATTTTACAACGGTGAAGGAAAGATCAGAAACCTAACCTGTCATACCTATATTTACTTAATTATATGTGCACATGTCCTTGTAGTCATACCAATTAGTGGTTAAAAATACATTCATATTTATTGTGCATTATTGTATCATCATTAGAATTAAATATCATCATCAACATTAAATATCATTATAAACATTCATTCACAGTACATACATGAATTAACATCCAAAAGAACAGTTATACATAGAGTTACCGTGGTTCACCCAACTCTGGGCTATGTCCACAAAAGGTTGGATTCTTTATTATATTCAAAGATCTTAGTTGTGCTCTACTCTACAATGGATGTTCAATAAACAATTCCCTTTACAAATGTAACTTCTTTACAATGTTTTTAACTTTGAAACCCTCTCTTCCTCCCTCGACCTCGCGACTGTCTTCTCTCTTCTTCGTGGATCCTTTTCATGTTTTTTATATTATGTTTAGGTAATATTTCAAACTCATAATGAGTTGGATACCCATCATGCTCGATTGAAGAAAACTCATTATCAACTGGACACAACTCTTACTCTGATGATTTTCTCAGATTTTACACTAGTTGTACTTTCTTGTCCCCCATCTTCTCCTCTTTTATCTCTCTTCTTTATTGATCTTATTGATATTCTTGATATTCTTATTCATTTATCCTTCCTATTCCTTTTCCCTATACCTCATATCTTCTCGTTGTTCCATCTCCAAAATTTCCTGCCCAACAGGCCCCCAACACTCACCTATGGCTCATCCCGATCCACTTGGGCTTGTTGTGTCGCGCTTTTCCATGCCTTAGTAAATTTATGGAGGGTGTCCTTCACTTCCTATATTGCTACTGTCAGTTTTTCTTCCTTGTTCAATATTTCCTCCATCGTCTACGTTGTCAAAATGGAAAGTTTGGACTCAGATCCCTGTGCCACTAGTGTGATACTACTTTGCACAGTATCTAGTCCTTCTAGTACTTCAAGGGCTTCATCCTGTAGTAGTTGTAATTTCTGTATGAGATTCCACTATTCTTCCTTCATCTATTCCATTGAAATGTAAAATTTACTATTAGCCAAGATTGTTGTCATTCTTTCTGCTAGTGGTAGAATATTTACACCCTCAGTGGTCTAATGCGCTTGGTCTTGTATAGTCCTTAATTTCCCTTCCAGTGCTTGCAACTTTGGATTGGTAGTAATATCTATCCAAATGTGAGTGCCTCCATCGCACATTTTTATGCATTCATGTTCCAAGATTTTGATCTTTTCCACCACTGTCTGAGTTTTCCTTTTCCTTTGCTCCCTTTCTTCTGGTGGTGTCCCTGGCACTATGCGCAGTTCTGACTCGATGATCTTGTTCTAGATTCCCTTGATAAATTCCCTTACCTTCGATACCTTCTCTTCTACTATGGAATCGATGACCAATGGTACCTATGGGATTTCTTTGAATAAGTTATGGATTGTCACTAGGCTTTTCTCTATCAATCATTTGAATTCATCCTTTTCCTTGAAGGATCTCTCAACCTTTGCTTCTGCCTCTTCTTTCTATTTCAAGGATTTCTTGGCCCTAAATTCTTCCTGACTCTTCTCTTTCAAGTATTTCTCTACCTTTTCTTCAACCTCACTCTTCTCTTTTATTGCGAGTTCCACTTGTTTCTCTATTGTGAACTTTTCATGTACTATAGTGGCACATTACTTATGTAGTTCCATATTCTCAGCTTCTCCTTTATATAATTATGTGGCTATAGTGTCTGCTCGAAGACTTAGTTCCTACATGATCCCTGTGTGCAACCCTTGTAATACTTCCATAGGCATATGTGACATGACTAGGTCCATGTGACTTAGTAATTGTAGCTTCTCTTGTACTTCGGGGTTGGGTATCTCTATTGTCTTTATTGGAATCTGGATCACTCTATGATCTATAGTTAGTTGTGTTGGTACCAAAGTATATACCTCCTCTATTATTCTTTCCTGGATTACGCCAGACCCTCTCACATGCGCCAATTAGACTGTTTCCAATAATTGTTGTAACACCAGACATTGGTCTTGCACCTTCGTTTGTAGTTCATCCTGCTTCTTTGTGGTATATTTGAGGACTTCCTCCCCGACATCCCTTAGTCGATATCCAATCTTGTCCATGTCATCATTTGTTAGTGTGTATATGGTTGGTGTATTTTGGGCCTTTGTCTTCTTCCACGCAGATGAACCTTTCCTTTGATCCTGTCGTTTCTTCTCTGTCTTAGGTGGGGGTTGTAGAGGTTGGTTTGTTGGTTCTATTTCTGGTGCGTCCTCCATGCTACTTCCTTGATCTGTGTCCTCTACCCCATTTCTTGGAGGGTCCATCTCTACATCTGTGCATTGTGTCGCCTCGATGTTCTCCCACTATGTTTTCACATCCCCTTGTGTTGGGACCTTCCAGTCTAGTTCCCATTCTTGCATGACCAAGTGGATGTCTTCTTTCATGATCGTGTACTATGTTCCCTCTCCTCCCTAGGATCCTTCTTGGATTTGATGTACATGTGATGTTTGTCTGTGAGAAACTCTGCAACTGTTCCATATGCGTCCACCAACTATGGTGACATGCATAGTGTGTTCTGGATACTCTATCGAATTATTTCATCATATAGAAAGGATTCTATGTTGTTGTCCATTTTTCTCCTTTTGTTGATTGAAAATCAGAAATTCTGGTACTTTTCTTCTACACATGGCTTCCTTCTCAAACCTAAAAACTGTGCTTCCTCCAGCTCTACCCATGTTGTGAAGGAAATCAAAATTAGGATCTATGGGTAGTGAAACTCCAGTCCCTTACCTTGGGCTTCTACGCAGTCCAGTAGGAATTGATTCAGTAAGAATGGTGACAGTGGGGCGTCATCCTTCCTAGAAGATATGTAGTCACGAGGAAATTTTGTCTACGATGAGGATGCACCTGGGGTTTCCTGAATCTTTGGTTCAACTGCTACAATTTTGTTGTGACTCTTTCTTAGTACCACTATTGCTTCTCTTGTGGATTTGGGTGGTGCCATTTCTATAGTTAACTCGACTTTGTCAATCGATGTAGCTCTATATCTCACTCTAACTCTGTTCTCCATGTGTTTCCTGTATTGATAAGTAACAATAGAATGTGCTTGGAAGACCTGGATACTTTTATACCCTTTTTCCAGTTGTCCATTGGTCTTCGCACCTTCCTTGTTGTCTCATCTACCTATAGCATGACAGATGTTTGTGTTAATGGTGCTTTATTTCCAAATCCGTTTTTGGATTTTCGTCATGTACTTCCCCTCTATCATGCATATCAATGACATTTTACTTTTACTCCCTATCATTATGATGGTTTTTATGACTTGTCTTTATAGTGGCTTTATGCCTAGTTATAATGATAGTTGAATGAGTCATCCTTATCCACTTGTAACTATCATTTCCACCCTTTTCGTACTTTCAGTGGTCTTGTCATGTACTACGATGCAACTACTATTGTCTAGTGTATTGTTTTCATGTCAATTCTAATTGGTTGGCAGAATTGCACTTCTCTGTGTAGTTTCCATTGTCATTCTTTATGTGCAAGTTCTCTTTTCTTTTTTTCTTGCGTGGTTCCTCCTATTACTCAGCTTGCTGACCCTCTTGATAGATTTTTAGCCAATTTTTATTCAACCTACCTTTCAACGCTTCTCCATTGAGTGTTTCAAACTATGAAACACCTTCCTCTATCACCTCCTTGATCACATATGGTCCTAACCAATGCATACAGAACTTCCCTGGGTGGTGCATAAATTTGCTATGATACAGTAGTACCAAGTCGCCTACTTGGAATTTTTTCGACTTAATGTGTCTATCATGCCATGCCTTTTCCCTTGCCTTTTGAACATGCCGGTGAAACCTTGTGATCAACCTATCCTCCTCAAGATGCACTAGTTGTGATAGGCATTTCTATATTATGCAAGAATATGAAAGATACGTGATAGTTGCAACGCATAGGCTTGGTACAATAAACTCCAATAGGATGAATGCCTCTTGTCCGTATACCAACCTAAAAGGTGTTTTCCCTATAAATTTCTTATTGGTTTTCCTATATGCCCATAATACAATAGGAACTCTTAAGTCCCAGTCATCTCTTCCTACTTTGTACATTTTCGTTAGTGCATTCTCTAGAATTTTGGCAAATGTAGTCTTGTGTCTATCTTCCTGCACAATTCTTATATGATGGTAGCCTAAGAAACCATCTATGAATGAATAAGCTTATTTTCCGCTTACGTTTTCAAGTAATTCATATTTAAATGGTTTTGGGAATGGATCGTTCAGGCATGCATCATTCAGTTTCCTCAAGTCAACACAGATTCTTATACCCCGTATTTTCTTATCTTGAACCACCATGGGACTTATCCATTTTGATTCTTCAATTGGTACGATGACTCCTACCTTTAACATGTGGTTGATTTCCTCCTTTAATTTTTATTTATATATTGGGTTCAGTCTGTAAGGCCTCTGTTTCACTGGTTTAACATCTGGTTTCAGTGGGATTTTCATCTCCCCTAGCTTTCCCTCTATCCCTTTCATCTCTGAGAATGTAGGTGGGAATAGGTCTTGGTATTTTTGCAATAAATATACTATATTTTCTATGGATTCCTCATCCCAGTAATATCATATCTGTGCAAACTTAGGGCTTTCCGCTGTCCCAATATTAACTTTTTGTGTCTTGACTAGTTGTGTGTATGTTGTCAATTCTAGTTCTAGGCCCTATACTATTTGTTCCCCCTCTATTTCTGGTACTTGGATGTTGCAGGGATATTCGTCATCCTGATCATGTTGCTTCACATTGTAACATTCCAATAACTCATGCACAATCATAGAGGTGTTATGTGTGCCACATACATGTATTACTTCCATCGATTCTTCCTCAGTGAAGATTTATTTTTTAATCGCCTATAGCGTGGTACTTATTATGGGTGACACATTATGAAAGGTAAATGTTACCTGGAATATTTGATGTATGTAATCCCAGTTTGTTGTATCTCTGGAGATTTCCAGTTCTAGGTACCAATTCCTTGGGATAGTTTCAAGGGTATGTATGAACCTGTGTGTCCATTCTTTTCTTGGTACTAAAATCCATAATTGTTCACACTGCGCAACATGATCTATTGGGTTTCCTTCCCTGATGTACTTATGTGTCGTGTCTCCTACATGAGTATTGAATCTCGCTTGTATTAGTCTTCTAGAATGTTGTGAATCTTCTATTTTTTCTTTGTGTGCCCACCATCTGGCTGGGGTGGCTTTCAGTACAATTTCTAGTGTTAGTATCCTCTGTTATTCCAGTAATTGTGCCTCGAATGTATTTAAAATTGTTTTTATATCTATCAACCTATCATAGTTAGGTGGGTTTCATAGTTCTATTCCAATCCAGTGCATTGATTTGGTCATGCATACGCACCGCCATGTTGAGACTTCATGCATCCTCTTCCGCCAATTTTCCAGACCTGATTGTATGTCTGATGTACACAAACTAATGTTTCTCCATATTAACACAACATCTGCGATGGGGTTCAGATAGTCTTCCATCCTCACAGACATGTTATATAGGTTGTCAATTTCATTTCACTTCGATGGTTCTATGTACCTCCTTCCTTCTTTTGGGTCTAAAGGAATAGTAACTTTCATTTCTCCTACTTCAAATATCATCTCTCTCCTTTTCATATTGATAATGGCTTGGTTATCAAAGGCCCATTCTAGTCCCATTAACATTAGGTATGGTTGGTTGTCATCCACAACCTCAATAAATTCAAAATATGCGACACTGCGTACTCCATCTATATTCACATGTATTCTTGTTAATCTACCAATAGATACTATTTTGTACTAGTTTGCTAACCTCAATTGAATGGGCGACCAAAGAAACTTGGGTTTCTCCATCATTTCCCTTATATTCTTAAGTAACACAATCACATCGAACTCCAAGTCTAAGATCACATTGTCTATGTCGCATTCTCCAATCTGCGTGTTCAACCTGAACTCTCCATTGGTTCTTTTCTTGCATAGTAGTTGGTTCACTACTTTCTTTTCAGTAGGGACTACCTTTCCTCGAGCACAGTGATCGATCATAGAGAATAATGTATGCAATGCCTTTTTATAATCAACCAACTCTCAGAAGCTCTTTAAATATTTTCCTAAGGTACTGACCTACTCCGACGATCCTTTGGTTGTGTCATGGTCATCACTGGGAGGCCTATCTATTGTATGTGGTGTAGAAGATGTCGATGATGCACACTCTTGTCGTAATATTTCCTCCCTCTTCCTTTTATAGGTATTTTTTTGTCTCGTGGATAGAACATGGGCTTGGGTACAGTTGATTTATTTACCCATTTGTAAACATGTCTCCTTCCATTGATTTCATTTGTCCATTTTTTGGTTCCTCCACGTGTAATGACTGTGATTTTGGGTCCTTCGTCCCTTATTGATCTAGGAGGATCTTCAGGTCCAGAAAATGCTAAAAAATAAAAGTTCTCAGAATCGGACGAAACCAATTCCAATGCGCTTGTCTCATCATGTTAATTCTGACCATATATTTACTTCCTCAAACATACATTGTATGTGAAAGTTATCAAACTCTGATCAATTTTCCAAATAGGCAAAAAAAAGGTCAACAGTCAACAGGAAAAAAGTCAACGCCGACATAAGCATGACATCATGATGATGTCATCATGTTGATGTGGCATCTGACTGTATAGTGATGTGGCATAGAGTTTTCATGCTGACTGAACAGGTAGTATACGTGGTCGTATGGTTACTTGACATGTGTCACCAATGTGGGCGAATTAAATGGTGCCACATGGCCGAGTTATGGTCTGCCACATGGCACCTCGTCATTTCTTCACTGTGGTAAAATGGTTATGGACTCCACCAGAGTCAACTTCATGACCTGAGGCATAGGGGAAGCAGCTTGGGCAGGCCGGGTTACCAACCCACCTGCAGTGGTTCTTATTATACAAAGGCACTTTTAAATATTTGAATTGGCATGAGGTATGGCACTGAGGCGGAAAGGGCTAGGGTCTAGCCCCAATCCACGGTTGTATTACACACATACACCCACACTCCAACATCTGGGCGCTAACACTCCACGATAAGGTTTGGCGCGAGGGACATAGACCATCACCATCCACCATATGACTCGGGGCATGACCGTAGAGAGGGTCAATCGACGGGGGGCTTATCCCGTCCAATCGGGCTATAGTTACATTGAAATTGCCAATAGGACAAGAGCTAGTGTATGAGGAGCCCACGTGCAACCCCTTGGGGGCTAGTTCTTGGCCACATGATCTCATGTGACTCTGGAAAGGGGGAGCACGCCCAGGCCTGAGGGGCTTATTATGATTTTTGTAACATAGTGATTTTTTTGCTATAATTTTGCTCCAGATTGGGCATTTTTGGAGATTGCTTGGCCATTTGGAGGGGGATTTGATCCCAAAAAGAGGCTAGATCTTTGTGGGATGTTGGGCTTCCCTAACTGATCCTAAAAACTATATAAACTAGGCTTTTTGAGCTTAAGGGGGTACTTTGGTATGCAGGGAATGTGAAGAGGAGTTTGAGTTAATGGCCCATTTCTCATGTTTTGAGGGGCATTGAGTCATAACATAGTTACCAACTTAACGAGAACTGTGACCTCAAAACGAGAACTCTAGCCCTTAAAACCCATATTTTTGTATAAAAAACATGAAAATCAACCCCTAAATCAAAAAGTGGTGCTACCGATAGCACCATTTTTTTAAACGTGGTCAAAATTACAACATTTTTCGAACATGGCCTTCGAAACTCAAAAAGTAGTTCAGAAAAACCTTAAAATCAACACCTAAATAAAAAAGTGATGCTATGTAAAAAAAATGTTTTTTCCTAAACTTGAAAATCATAGCTATTTACGACCTAATTGAAATTGTGATATTGACAACAAAACCCTATGTAAATAAACAACCCAAAATTGGACTCTAAATGGTCCCTTGAAAATTTATTTACAAAT
>JZKD02S1520524.1:490248-504559 GCA_000966675.3 Picea glauca | reverse complement strand
AGGGTTTCCGGTAAAGATCTCTGTGTATTCTGTGTATGAGCCATTGATTAATTTCTGTATTGCTTAAGAATATATATGCATTGCTTTACTTCACAGGTTTAAAACTTACAGAAAGTTATATTGAACAATATGTTGAGGACAAATATTTTAAGGAAGTCTATGCAACTTTAAGTCATGGTTAAAGAGCAGAAGAATTGAATTTTCATATTAAAGACAAAATTTTGTATCATTTTGGGAAAATTATGTATTCCAGAAAGTGAAAGAGTCCATGTAATCAGGGAGGCACATACTTCTCTTATAGCAGGACATTTGTTTGTAGACAAAACAATTTCTCAATTACAAAGGTTTTGTTATTGGCCTCAAATGCATGAAAACGTGTCCAAGTATGTAAAATGATGTATTATGTGTGCAATAAGAAAACCAACATAAATCTAGGATTGTACACTCCCCTTCCTATTCCTTCTAGACCAATATTCACTTGCAATATTGCAATAAACATCATGTCTAAATTAATCAATTTATTCACAGAATCAGATAAGTTAGATGGACCCAAGAATCATAAATCTTAGAATTGACACATGTAGAACACTTTGATTTATAATGAATTATGGCGTGATATTTGTGATGGTTATACTGCTCCAACTAAGCCAACCACCTCTACTTCTTTAGCTAAATTCAATTTGAGAGATGAAAAATAACTTTCTTTGTTGCATTCTTTTGTAACTAAACACATGTTTGTAGATATTGAGAATTCCAAAGATGCATGGTTTGCTTGGAATATGTTCAAGAAGCTTTTTGATACTCTTGTTGCATCTCATAGAGTTGATCTACAAATGAAATTGCTTAAACAAAGATTAGCAAATAATGCTGATGTATTAGAATACATTTCAAGAATTAAGAACATACATCAAGAAATCATCAAAGGAGGTTTTCCTAAAATTGAAGATAGTTTTCTAGTTTCCATTATGATAAATGGCTTGCCTCATTCTTATAATCATTTTCTTGAGACTTTGAAAATAACTGATAATTTATCAACTGCTACTTTTGATTCACTTAGTGAATTACAGGCTCAACATAGTAAATATTTTGGAAAACAAAAACATTCAGGAGAAGATCTTCTTTTCACTAAAGCTGAAAGTTCTAAAGGAAGAGGAAAATCAAATTTTAGAAATTTTTAGAATCAGTCTTCTAATTGAGGCCATGGCAGAGGTCGTGTTCAAGGTAGAGGTCGTAGCATTTTTAATCAAAAAAAATTTCAAAGTAATCCTCCCAATAATAATGCACAGTCAGGAAGAGGCAGAAATTCCAGTCAAGTGAGATGTAAAAGATGTTTAAATATGGGTCATTATGTATCAAATTTCCTTACAAGAAATGATCAATTGCCAAAGTTTAAGCAAACATCAAATTCAAATTCTCAACAATCAACTCAATATGCAGAGGATCAAGATTCCCAGGATGATCAATATGAATATGTTTTTTCAACAGTTCAACAAGAAGATTCATTTGAAAATGATTGGATATTGGACATAGGGGCTACTCAACATATGACTGATCATATAGAATATTTTTGGAATTATCAATATGTTCAACTAAATCCCATTTATTTAGTTGATGATACAACTCATATACTTCAAGAAAAAAGGTTCAGTGAAAGTTTTTCTCCCTGGAATTGGTCAAAAGTGGATTTCAAATGTTTGGTATGTACCAACTTTTAAGAAAAGATTGTTACCCTTAGTCACAATCAGACAAGTTGGACATCAAATCATCATGAAAGATGGTTTGGTGAAGATTAAGTAAGACAATGATAACTTGAAAATACAAAAATTTCTAAATAGACCAATATCTTCCAAAAATACCCACTATCGGTATTTTTGTATAAATTAGTGAATAGACTTGCTACTGCATAAAGGAAGCAAAGAAAAGATGAAACTAAAATTCCATATTATATACCATTTTTCGCACTGAAATGTTGCAATACCTGTCTATCTTGTTCATTATACAAATAAGATAACTTCGATTCATTGATATTCACAAATTTTATATGAATATATCTAGAGGTTATAATTACCATTTACATTTGTTATCACATAGAAGAAACTAATGTATCTTAAAATTAAAACCAAACCAAAATATTTTAAAATTACCCATTATCATTAATTTTATAGAATCTGCAGAATTAAAATGTAACCCTCAAACCAAAACTAAACCACAATCTTCTAAAAAACTATCCATTATCATTATTTTTCTATAAATAAGTGAATAGACTTGTTTCTAAAATGTACCGTTAAAGCCAAAACCAAACCAAAATCTTCTTAATCTTTTATAAATTATTGAATAGACCAAAATCTTCCAAAAATAGCCACTATCAATAATTTTGTATAAATTACTAAACATATTTTCTATTGCATAAAAGAAGCAGAGAAAGGATGAAACTAAAAGTATATATTATATACCATTTTTTACACTGAAAAAGTTGCAAAACTTGTGTATCTTGTGCATACAAATAAGAGAACTTTGAGGGAAGTTCTTTGATCAAACATTACACCAATACCACAACAAACTTCAATAAAACACAATAGTTGTATTATGCGTGAGACATAAACCATGAAGCAACAAGAAGAGAAAATAATTGCACCTATATATGAAATACATACATTAATATGGTACACCATTGATTAAAATAAATACACAAGTATTGTAGACACTTTGCAAACACAAGTTACACGTAAATTTGTCTACAGTTAAAAAATAAACATGCAATTAAAACTTTTCATTTAAAAAAAGAATGATGTTCAATTTAACATCGTCACATACTAGCCAACCACATAATTGAAATCCAATCTATTCTATTCATTGTTACAATCATGCTATTTCATTGAATTCTCAAATCTAAATCCACCCACCAAAAAGAATAAAAACGAAAGAATTCAATTAAATCTGTTGTAATCCATAAAATCTCTCACACAAAATCATGTCACACAATACACAAAAATTGTTTCAAAATGAAAAATCAAGAGTGAATTATATATATATAATGAGCAATAAAACCGAAAATAAATTGTCTCGCTCACAATTTTAAATGTCTCCAATTACGATCTGATACATTAGCGAGCTTAGAAAACTAAGATGATCTCAAAACTTTGAGAATGGTACATGCATGCTTTTCAACCATCCTCTAAACCTACATAATTAAATTACTTCTTAAATTATTTTCATCATCTCTACAATAAGATGCTCATTTAAAAGACCAAATAAAACACAATAAAATAAATTTAATTGTTTACAATAATGTTAAACATTGGAAAACACCAAAATTTTTTTTTCCAACTTGCAAAAAAACCTCATTGCTATAGTCCAAAGATTTTCCTAAGGACTAATAATAACAAATCAGTGTAAATTGAACATCTCTTTTAATATGATTTTTTAAATTCTCTTTTCTCTAAAAATTTTCATTATCAAAATTGCATATTCAATATAATATAATTATCTTAATTTATTTTTTTCCAAAATATTTTACCAACCACCATGATAAAATACTTGGGTGTGAGATATATCCTTATGATTCTTAATGCACATAGGGATATCCAAATAATCCAAACGATAAGATATGGTTCCTATGATTTTTTTGGAAAGTATAAATTGAAAAGGAAAATTAATATATATATTGAATTTCTTAAAACACAAACGAGAAGTATTGTTAAGTTATTTCAAGTGTTGCCTAAAATAACTTCTACATGGAAGGTAACACCTCTAGGAAAAGGTGTGAGTAGTAGTAATATGTGTTGTTTTGAAATATGATAAATGTTGTTATTCACAAGAATAAGTAATGTAGTAATATAAACATAACTATTCATAAATGTTATAATTTATTATAGAAATTGATGAATATAGAAAATTTAAGATAAGTCAATCAAGATGAATGTTATAATGTGAAATAATAATGGTGAAATGCCTCAATCCAACAAACTTTTGAGGAATGTTATAATGTGATATAATTATTTATGAATGTTGCAATGTAATATAAGTATTGAGGAATGTCACAATATAAGTCAATGAAGATGAACATCGTAATGCAATATAACGATTAAGACACATCACAATCCAATGTAACCCTATAATCCTCGACGAACATCATAATGCAACATAGTCAACATAGTAAATGTTGGTCATACATGGTCAAACATGATTAACTATAGTCAAGTATAGTTAAGCTTGGTTACTCATAATTAAACATGGCCAACCAAATTCAACCATAGTAAATCACACTTATCTCTTAAATTTTCAATATTATTATTTGAAAACATAAACTAGAAATTTTATTTGTTATCATATAAAAATTAAATTAATTAATTAATTAAAAAATACCAACATATATGCAAATTTTGATAATTAAATTTCAATAATAATCATTACATATTTTAAATTTATTAATATTAAGAAAGAAAGAAAATAAATAAATAAATAAAAATAACATACATATAATACATTATATGCAAGATATAACACTAATGGCAAAGATCAAACTCCCAAATATAATATATTATATTTAAGATGTTTAAAATTTACTAATAAAATAAATATTACATTTTATTTTATTTTTTTAATATTATAATATTTTTAAAAATATAAATTTTAATTAAAATAAATTAAAGTTCCCCTAGTTTCTTTATAATCAACAAATAAATTTATTAATTCGGAAATGAAACTAAGTTGAAATGAGGTGAAAATTTTGTTGATGGTTAATTATTTAAAAAAAATAAAAATAATATGAAAATCTTCCAAATATATACATTCATAAATTTAAATGGTTATCCTAGTATCTATTATTTAAATGGTCTTGTTAAGTCCATCAAAGTAGATAAAAAAACTCGAAGACCTAAATAAAATTTAGTGAATAAACACTTATTAAAAGTATAATAAAGTTAATAAAGTATATTCATTTATAAATATAAATATACATTACCCTTGTTAGTATATAAAAAAACTCAAAGACCTAAATAAAATTTAGTGAATGAACACTTATTAAAAGTATAATAAAGTGTATTCATTTATAAATATAGATATACATTACCCTTGTTAAATATATATTGTTTGTTTAGTAAAATATGTCAAATTTTTTTCTCTTAAATCAAAATCTCTTTAATTTTAATTTTAATTAATCTAAATCTATTTAATAACCTAATGATGTCATTTTTATGAGACTTTGGACTACCTGAAATACCCTCTTCTTAACTTTAAAATCTCTATAATTTGATCATTAGATGACATTTTGGACTCTTGAATATGCCAACGAATTTCTCAGATTTGGTAGATATGAGCAGATTTAGTGGAGCATATTTTGTAGCAGTTTGTTCAACCAAATCTGCCAATTTGGTATGAACGCACAAGTTTAGAAAATAGTTATGTAACTAATCTAATTCTGCTCATTATTTATGTAATCCTGTAGAGGCAGACAAGAGGAGTGAGTGAACTGTCGTAATCTTCATGATTTGAATAATAAGACAACCGATACCTCTGCTTGGTGGACGTAGCCCAACGTTTGGGTGAACCACGTAAAATCTATGTGTTTATGATCTATGTGATTGTGTTTTCCGCATTTGCAATTACAACAATTTGGTATCAGAGGTGGTTGGAAGAGAGGACGTTAAGAGTGTCAAAATTCAGAAGAACAACAACAGTAGTGCGAGGTGCGTCGATTCCCACATCGCCGCAGATCGCTCCTCTTGTAGGTCACAATGACTACTAGTTAACACTTCACACACAGTAAAATTTTCAAATCGCCACAATCCAGCTGTATCGTGAGGTGCGACGACTCCCTAAAACATCTGCATGGTGTTTTTTCTTTTGAAAAAAAAAATTACATGGTATAAATCAAAGTTATGGCTTATACGAAAGGTTGACTTTTTTTTTTTTTTTAAAGGTTGAAGGATTCTTGAGGTGAAAGCTTATAATCAATTTAAAAAGGTGGAGGAATGAAAGTAAAGGTGAATTTTAAAGGTGAATTTATATTAAATGCATAAATTCAAGTGCTTGGATGTTTTTTTAAAAAGGTGAATCTTTTTAATAAAAGGTGAGGGTAGTAAAAGGTTTTTGGATTAAACTTTTTATCAAACCTTGTGGAGTTTATACCATTATTTCTCTACATTATTTTTTAAAGGGCCTTGGTTATTATAAGCAATGGTGTTTTTTGGAATGTTTCCTCTAATGGCAAAGACGTGGAGTGTTAAGTTCAAAATTGAGAAGTTTAATGGCAAGAACAATTTCGAGATCTGGAAGGTTAAGATGCATGATCTACTCGTGCAACAAGGCATGGTGAAGGCTCTTTTGGGAAAAGAAAAACAACCCGTGACCATAACAGATGATGACTAGGATGAGATGGAAGCGAGAGCACTAAGTGCCATACGCATGTGTTTGGTTGATGATGTATTGTTCAACATTGTTACAAATAAGACAACAGTCGGTCTGTGGTCAAAGATGGAAAACCTGTACATGATGAAATCCTTGACAAACAAGATCTTCCTGAAAATATAATTGTACAATTTGCGCATGAAGGAAGGTACAAAGATAGTTGTTCATCCATATACTTTTAATACTCTTTTAGTCCAGTTGGAAAGCACGGGAGTGAAATTGGAATCTGAAGATAAGGTAATTACATTATTGTGTTATTTGCCCGCGTCATGGGATCATTTTGTTACCTCTATTAGTTTCAGTTCAACATAAACTATTGAGTTTGGTGATATTGTTGGAGCTTTACTGTCTAAGGAAACAAGGAAGAAATCCAATTCAGAAACCTCTACATCTGAGGTGATTATGGTCAAAGGAAGACCTAAAGAAAGAGGACACGGTTAGAGAGATTTCTCTCGGTCAAAGTTGAAGGACAGAAAGAGCAAGCTTAAGTGTTGGTTTTGTGGCAAATCTAGACACCTGAAGAAGGACTGTTGGAAGCGACAACAAACCTCCAAAGAATACCCTCCAAAAGAGACGAAGGAAGCAAATGCAACCAAAATAGGTTCAGCAACAGGTTCAGGTATGACTGATGAAGTTTTATCAATTAGTGTTGGTTCACGTCATGATCAATAGTGGTTATTAGATTCTGGTGCTTCAAACCACATGTGTCTTTATAGACATTGGTTTATTACTTATCAGTCTATAGATGATGGAATAGTTTACATGGGAAATGATATCTCATGTAAATTTGTGGGAATTGGTGGCATTCAAATTAAGATGTTTGATGGAACTATTAAAATACTAACTGATGTGAGACATGTACCTGATCTTAGGAAGAACCTGATTTCTTTGGGATTCTTAGACACTAGAGGATATAAGAGTATTGTTCAAGGTGGAGTTATGAAGGTCTACAAAGGAATTCTATTGGTTATGAAAGAAAAGAAGGTTGGTAACCTATTTATGTTAGAAGGAAGAACTAAGTCAGATCATGCGACAACAATATCTTAAAAAGACAGTTATTTTGTTCGACTATGGCATCAATAGTTGGGCCATATGAGAAAACAAGGATTGAAGGTATTATCTGATCGCAAGTTACTTCCTAGTCTAAAGTCTTTGAAGTTAGATTTTTGCAAGAACTGTATTTATGGAAAACATAATAGGCAGAGATTTAAAACCGAAAGAAACACCAGTGAAGGAATCCTTGATTAAATCCATTCTGATGTTTGGGGGCCATCCCCTACTATTTCATATGGAGGATCATCATATTTTGTAACTTTTATAGATGATTTCTATAGGAAGGTGTGGATCTACATGTTGAAAAGTAAGGCTGATGTATTTAGAGTTTTCAAGTAGTTTAGAGATTTAGTGGAAAAGAGCACTGGTAGATCCATTAAATGTTTAAGAACTGATAATGGTGGTGAATTTACATCAATGGAATTTGAAAACTATTGCAAAGAGTTTGGGATTGATAGACATAAAACCACTGCCTATACTCCTCATTAGAATGGATTTGTTGAACACATGAACATGACTCTTCTAGAAAGAGCAAGGAGTGTGCTAAATAACGCCAACCTGCAGCAGGAACTGTGGACAGAAGCAGTAACTACAACTTGTTATCTGGTGAATCGATCACCATAAACAACAATAGAGTGCAAGATTCCTAAAGAGGTATGGAAAGGTCACCCTTGTAATTATTCTAATCTTAAATTTTTTGGTTGTGAAGCCTATGTTCTAATTCCTAAACACCATCGTTCTAAATTAGATCCAAAATAAAAAAAGGCTTATCTTTGTTGAATATGGTGATGGTATTAAGGGGTACATGTTGTGGGATCCTACTGCCCACAAGATCACCGTTGACAGAGATGTAATGTTTGATGAATCATCTCTCATCAAATCAGATGTAGATGTTCAAATGAAACATGAAGAAGTACCTAAGTATCAACAGTTTCAGTTTGAAACTTGTTCAACTAGAGATGAAAGTGAACGTGAACAAGTTTTTGAAGATGTTCATGAAGAGGTTTCTGCAGAGGAAAACATGGATGATGATGACATTCAACAGATTTTGGATGAACCACAAACTTCCCTAAGGAGGTCTACATGGGTCAGAGTTCCTCCAAGAAGGTATGACGATTTTGTTTCTTCAGTTTCTTTAAGTACTAATGATGATGAACGTTCATGCTATCAGGAAGTTGTGAAGGGTTCTAACAATGATAAATGGAAAGAAGAAATGAAGGATGAAATGAAGGCATTAGAGAGGAATGCCACATGAGACCTGGTAGAACTTTCAAGAGACGGGAAAATTGTAGGTTGCAAGTGTGTCTACAAGCTGAAGAAGGGTGTTGATGATAAGGTGGAAAGGTACAAAGCAAGGTTGGTTGCGAAAGGATATTATCAAAAAGAGGGTATTGACTTTCATGAGATTTTTTCACTAGTTGTAAAGACTGTTTCAATTCAAATTGTGTTAGCATTAGTTGCATTGCTTGATTTGGAGTTGGAGCAACTAGATGTTAAGACTTTTTTCTTACATGTAGATTTGGATGAGGAAATTTACATGGAACAACCGGAAGGATTCGTTCAGAATCGCAACAAGAAATTTGTTTGCAGGCTCAAGAAATCATTGTATGGTCTAAGGCAGTCGCCCAAACAATGGTACACGAAATTTGACTCTTTCATGGTGAGCCAGAATTATACAAGGAGTGAGTATGATCATTGTGTCTACTTTAAGAAATTTAATAATGGCATATTCATTATCTTAGTATTGTATGTTGACGATATGTTTTTAGCAAGAAAAAACATAACTGAGATCAACAGGTTAAAGGCTCATATGGCTAGGACGTTTGATATGAAAGATATAGGAGTAGCAAGGAAGATTTTGGCCATGGAGATATTTAGAGACAGGAGGAATGGTAAGTTTTGGTTGTCACAACAAAATTATGTTCAGAAGATACTTTCGAGGTTTGGTATGAACGATGTGAAACTAGTTTCAGTCCCTTTGGCTTCTCATTTTAAGCTTTCTTCAAGTTTATGTCCTAGTACAAAAGAAGAAAATGAATATATGTCTCGAATACCATATGCTAATGCAGTAGAAAGTTTAATGTATGCGATGGTTAGTACAAGGCCAGACATTTCACATGTAGTTGGGGTTGTTAGCAGGTATATGGAAAATCCAGGTAAAGAGCAATGGGAAACAATGAAATGGGTGCTTCGGTATTTAAGGGGCACAAGTGATTTCTGTATCACCTATAACAATGGTCGTGAGTTAGTTTGTGGATATGTTGATTCTGATTTTGCAAGTGATTTGGACAAGAGAAGGTCGACTTCAGGGTATGTCTTTACTCTTGCAGGTGAATCTATTAGTTGGATGTCAAAGCTACAAAACATTGCTACTTTATCCACTACAGAAGAAGAATACGTAGATGCTTCACATGCTTGCAAAGAGGCAGTTTGGTTGAAAGGTTGTTTGATGATTTTGGAAGGATGCAAGACAAAGTAAAGTTACTTTGTGATAGTCAAAGTGTTATTCACTTCTAAGAATCTAGCCTACCACACTAAAACAAAACATATACCTATCGAGGACCATTTTGTAAGACAGGTCATCAATGAACATGGAGTCTCTCGTGAGAAAGTGCATACAAAAGAGAATTGTGCAAACATGTTCACAAAACCAATCCTGTTAGAGAAGCTACGATGGTGTTTGGCTTCTCTTGGCTTGCAGAAAAGGTGATGAACAAAAGGAGGAGCAAGGTATCAAGTTAATTGTTGTCAAGGTGGAGATTGTTGAATATGCCAACGAATTTTCCAGATTTGGTAGATATGAGCAGATTTAGTGGAGCCTATTTTGTAGTAATTTGTTCAACCAAATCTGCCAATTTGTTATGAACGGACAAGTTTAGAAAATAGTTATGTAACTAATCTAATTATACTCATTATTTATGTAAGCCCATAGAGGTAAACAAGAGGAGTGAGTGAGCTGATGTAATATTCATGATTTGAATAATAAAACAACCGTCAATACCTCTGCTTGGTGGATGTAGCCCAAAGTTTGGGTGAACCACGTAAAATCTATGTGTTTATGATCTATGTGATTGTGTTTTCCGTGTTTGCAATTACAACATGGACTACCCAAACACCCCTTTATTAACTTTAAAATCTCTATAATTTGATGATTGTATCACCTTGTAACTACCTTTATGGCACATAAATTCCAACACCCCCACTAACTATAAAATCCCCCTAGTTAAATACATGTGACACATGTCATTGTATATACCACTACACATTAAATATCAAACTTTTGACACAACCCTAACACCCACCCCTTAGTTACAAGTTTCTAAGATGACGTTGGATTTGAATTAGTCCTCACAGGGAACACACTCAATGAGAGCACTTAGAATGCAATAGTTACTATATTTGGTATGAGAGTAAGAAAATGTAAGCAGTACGTAACACCTATAACTATGACCCCACGCAATATTTGGTATGAGAGTAACAAGATGTAAGCAGTACGTAAAACCTGTCACTATGACCCCACGCATTCTAGGGCACTACAATTATGTTTAGTAAAAACACTTGCTATGCAATAGTTACTATATTTTGCTTGAGTGACCAGACGCAACCATACTCGTTAGAGCAGTACGTAACTATGACCGAGTTAACAATATACCGAGTTACATTTCCAAGTTACATTGCAGCAATAACTGACGATCGAGCATATTACTTTCCAAATTATGCCATTGACATCATCTCTTACTTTTTTTTTAATAACTAATTGTACCCCACATATACATGTACATCTTCTTGTCACATTTCCCTCCACAAATGTATGAGAGGAAATTTTAGTGATAGAAAAATATGCACTGAAGCTCTGTGCTGTAACAAATAGTACAGATGGTTTTTCTTCTTGGTGCACTGAAGCTCTTTGCTGTAACAAACAGTACATAATTGAAGACCACTACAGCATTAAATATTGTTGAGCCCCACTTCCTGCATCTCAAGGACGCTTGAGATCAATACATACTACTGGCTCTTGCATTGGAGATTATTATTTCTATCATTCTCACCGGCTCTTGCATTGGAGATTATTGTTTCTATCATTCTGGGGAGCATCAGAATACAAACGCGTTATACTTCTGAAATATCTGCATAACGCGTTGAGATGGGTAGACCTGACAAAACGGGATTAAAGAAGGGCCCCTGGACTCCCGAGGAGGACAAAATTCTCGTCAATTACATTCAGAAGAATGGGCATGGGAGCTGGCATGATCTTCCCGAGCATGCTGGTGTGTAATATATTATATTTATATATACTGCACACACCCCACACACACACATATATATATAATGTTTATGTATATACTCTGTTTCAGTGCTTCGAAGTGTGTATGCATCGAATCAGCGCTTCGATGTGTGTACTTTTTTGTGTTTTGGGCTTCCAAACATAGTTAAAGTTTATTTTATATAAAAAGATAGTTTTCTATTAGAAAGTGTTTTTAAGAGATTTTCTTTCCATTTATAGAAAGTATACATGTAAGGATTTAGAAAGTATACATGTAAGGATTTATTAGCTTAAATTTTCAGAAATGTACATGCTTTATCTTTAATGTTTAGATTTAAATATGTAATTCAAAAAATATACATATTGTTTTTAAGAATTCGAACCTATAATTTTTAAGAGAAAATACATATTCTTACAGTTATATATTTGTTTTTGGCGGTGCAGGACTTCTTCGCTGCGGTAAGAGCTGTCGTCTCCGCTGGACGAATTATCTGAGACCTGATATCAAAAGGGGCTCCTTTACACAACAAGAAGAGCAAACTATTATTCAGTTGCATGGAATTCTAGGGAACAGGTAAACATATAAATAATTATAATAATTATTCCATATTATCAAGTTGTATGATTTATTTATTGCTCTGATGCTAGCAGATGGTCTGTCATAGCCTCACAGCTGCCGGGGAGAACGGACAACGAGATCAAAATTTTTTGGAGTACCCATTTGAAGAAACGTTTGTTGAAGATGGGACTCGATCCCTAGACCCATGCACCCATAGGAGAAACAAATCCCACTCGAAAGGGATTCGAGGCCTTGGCCCTTACAAGGCACAAGGCACAGTGGGAAAACGCAAGACTTGAAGCAGAAGCTCGTCTCTCGAGAGAATCACTGCTTATGTCGTCTAATTCTGCTGCTGGTTATGACACCAACAGGACGGGAGAAATTATCACAATGCCTAGCGATAATCCACCCACTGATTATTTCTTAAAAATATGGAATTCAGAAGCTGGTAAGGTCTTCAGGAACGGGAATCATCATCCAAAAGGAAGAGGAGACGATTCTGTTTTATGGTCTGAAATTCCTCTAATTTCGGTTTCTTCCCTGTGCTGCTCTTCTACCCAGAATAGTTGTGATAATTCCTTGCACCCAAATGATAAGCATAAGGATAATGGCTTCCCCAATTTATTTTGGGGAAAATTGAAATTATATTGGGTTATGCCCAGTCTCCAAGTTCAAGCATTGACAACACTCTCACAAGGTTCTAAGCATCAAAAGCACCTATGGATTTACGCTACCAAATTGCACGCAGAAACAAAGGCGGGCGCTACTGAAATTTTGGCAGAGACCAATTTGTGCAATTTTTTTTGCATGGACGGTTCTGCCAATTTTGAGTGACTAACTTAAAACTAGGATTGTGAACAACTGAGGAGATATTATATATACAAGTGGCGCTACCAACTGTTTTACAGCGGTGCTGCCAAATTTCCTGTAGCGGTCACAGTTTTGATATCCGCCTTGTTGGGAGGTTGCCACCTGTCAAGGAGGATTCAAATGGATTCTCAAATATCAGTTAGATGTCAAGGGACACTTGCACCTAAGATTTATATCCATCAAATGCCTCATGCAATGGGGTGGAAACAATTTATTAATGACTTCCAACAAATTCTTGAAAATTAGCAATTTGTTGGATTTTTATCTCTTTGATTGTTGCCACCTATATCCAAGGCTTAAGATCCAATGGAGGAGATGGGATTCGACCTCCTAAGGTTATTCGGATGTTATTTTCTATTTAAAGAAGGAGAGATCTCTTGGAGAGGGGGATAGAGAGACAGAAAAAAGACCCAAGAGGTCTGGGTGATATTTCAAGATCCGCGAGGGAGCTAGAAAGGATGAAAGTCTCTGATTTTAAGTTGTAGACATGTGTTGGTTTCTACGTAAAGATATCAGCTCACAATGAAGTTATATATTAGTTTGTTTTCTCTTTTCTGTGTAAATCATTTTCTCATATTTCATCTCCTTGGATATGTGTTGTTTCTATAGGTTATATGTCTACAATTTCTGTGTTGAGAGGGTTATTGTATAGGATATGCTCTATCCCTTGCCAGAGTCTTATCTGAGTTTTGATTTAGTTTTAGAAAGGATTTCTGAAAACTGAGTTTTTCCTCTTGTTGTTAGATGTATTGAAGATCATGTTGCTCTTTGATCATTTTCAGTTTTGTTTTTCTTAATTCTTCTTTTTTCGTATGTTGCTTATCTTAGCTTTGTTAACCTGATTTGTTGCACATAAAATGTTAGGTGAGGATTACAGTTTGTTTTTGTTGGATTCCATGCCCAATGGTTTCATTGCATTCTTGATTAATTTTACCACTCTTTAAGTTTCTTAAAACCCAAATAATCCAAATCAAGTCATTTTATTTTCAAGATGTGCTAGGCTTGCACTTGAGTAGTCCAATAGCAACTTCTAGTGCTAACATAAACTATGTTAAATTATGTACCAAGGCAAGTGTTTCTCTTCCCTAGGCCCTAAGGGGGAGAAATTGCCGAATATGGGTCTTAGTCAAATTAATTTGTGAGATGCAAATTAAAAG
>JZKD02S1520524.1:468116-484197 GCA_000966675.3 Picea glauca | reverse complement strand
AAAAACCTTAAAAGTGTATATAATACTATGTAATAAGCCTAAATATACAATAAACCCTAAAAAAAATTAATAACCCTGAAAATATAATAAACCCCAACAAAAATCAAATTAATTTATAAATCCATGTTATTAATACCGTAAGCATTTACTACAACGTATATTTGAATTACTAAGTATTAAAATATGATGTATTAATATATAGTGTAAGTAATGTATAGAAAACTAAACACTAAGAATTAATATATACTCTCTATATAATATTAAACTTAATAAAGTAGACTAAGACCTAACATATAAAGCAATATTATTAATACTCTAGTACTTAGGATGTAGTATATTTGAAAGGTTAAGTATTAAAATATGATATATTAATACATTAAATAATAGTGTAAGTAATGCATATAATACATTAAATAATAGTGTAAGGAATGTATATAATACTAAAACCTAAGTATTAATATATAGTTTAAATATATAACAAATACATTCCTACAAAGCCTTGGATGGGGTGTCATTGGGATGATCAAACGTAGATGGTTTGAGGACCTCATGCTCCTCATACTCCTCTTCGAGAAGATCCACATCATGTCGAGGTTGTGAATATTCATTTCAACATTTGTTTGAAACGTGGGAACTTTGATCTTCATATTGGTATTGGTACTGTAGCAGGGAAGGTTCATAACTCCTCTAGGAGTCCAACTATGGAAGAATTAATGTAGGCTTTTATGAATTACTATTTGGGGCAACGTGATGGAATTAATAATGGTTATGAGCATCTACACAACTAGTTATTCTCTGAATGTTAATCTTCTGCTCCAGCCTTATTTCAATATGAGGAATCTCTCCTCCTCTAATGGAGCATCCCTATCCTCTTTTCTCTCGACCTCCTTCCTAGAGAGCATACCCACTCTAGGAGAGGTGGTCAACCATAGGGAAAAATGGATAGTCATTGGTCTTAACATAAGGCCTCGTCTTGGCTCCATGATTGTTATGAGGAGAGTCTCTCTATGGCTAGGGGGAAACCACAATAGACAAAACGACACCTAGAAATCAACTATAATATCAAGTATATTGTATAAATGAAATTCTAACTAGAGAAGGATAGAAGCCTACCTTTTATGAATGTTTGAAGAAGACCATCCTTGAGCACGCAACCCAAAGATTTATATGTGCAACTTGTTCTCAATAACCAAGATAAACAATCATGTGGTAATGATATATAATGCTAGCATATAAATCAACATAATCCATTAACATACATAACAAACATGCCCATGGAAAGAAATACAAATATTTGAAAGATATCAATTGGATGAGAAAAGAGTATTTCTATTAATGTGATCAACAAAAGTACATAGGTGACAAAATTTTGTAACGACACATATCAGAACTGAGAAACTAAGTCCTTCTAGCTAGGCCTCCACCACTTCAATCCTCCACAAAGGAAAACTCACATGTAGGAGTCAATGAGGTTCTCCATCACTAGATAAGAAGAGCTTGGGGACTTTACACAAGAAGTTCATACTTTCAAGGACAAAAGGATGCAGGCTCAATTGAGGTGAAATTTCTCCAGAGTATCTTTTCTCTCTATGATCTATTCAATGTGTTCAAGGCTTGGATATAGCTCAATTTATAGCCTCCAAATGGAATTGAAGGGTTGAGTCAAAGGATTTTCAGTATATGGAAGGTCAAGGATTCGTGACATGGCATGGAAACCCGACGCATTTTTAAGTTTTTGAGCATCAAACATGATGTACGCAGGATGTAATGGAGCATCTCGCGTATCTACGCATGTTGTATGACTAGAAGGTCACATACATGTATAAGAAGATTCATTTTAAGCTCTGGAGTGCTAGAACAAAGGGAAATGAAGTCTGTAGAGGGAAACCTATGACCTCACACAATAGGGAGCATCTGTTATAGAAAAAAATTTCACACTCCACGCAACTTGCTATAGGATTATCTGCAATGGCCGAAATACATTATAATTCCCAAAAGTAGAGTAATGAAGACTCAACTAGAAGTACTAGTTACTCATGAGAATATTACAATTCATAATGGATTTGTACACATGGATTTCAATCTGAATTACACTACAGACCCATGTGAATATATATTAAATAGTTGTTCATGGCCATGAAGAGGTAATACAAAGTGGATATATGCGATAGGTTGTCATAGTCACGAACAAGACACAGTGGAGTTCAGTCTCAAAATCAACCGAAGATATATGTATACAATGGAGTACAATCTGATCTTCCATGATCACTGAAGTCATATAGGTATTGGTCCAATTAAATACAACGACATATATGGGATATTTCTACTATAAACTGGAGGTCTTCTACATTATCCACCGAAGGTGCAAGTCTACATTATGTGAATAGATGAGTGGAATTAGAACACAATAAGACTTCATTTGATTACCATTCATTAAGGTATACTGTTAACAAACACGAGACAACCCAACGATAATGAAAGTAGGTGTCAAGGCACCGAGTACATTCAACAAGTGTGAATAAGGGTTTTGAAGTCAAACACTTGAAGAATCCATCGATTAGGAGACATTTATGTATTCCCAACTTTCAATGGTGGGAGAACCCGCCACTGATGACTGCAAGACTCTAAGTACTCTTAGGACTCTATGTCTTGATTGCATAATAGATGAGTTGAATTCGATGGAAGGAGACCTGCTGAAAGGATATCATTAAGGTATCTCTCATCATCGAGTGTGAGGTACAAAGCAATATCTTGATAATTAGGAGGATCTCAGAGTAATAGAATGTTCACAAACCAATGACCATGTGTGTCTCTCACATGCACCATATGCAAGTAGTGCACGAAAGAAACCCTTTGAATAGAATCCAATAAGGAAAACTTCCAAAAAAGGATAAGAAACCACTAATAGGGCTAATGGAATCCAAGACACTACACGAATCCAAATGTGTGAATATATTTCTTTCCATTGAACACAAGGGAAACCCCCTAGTTAATGACCAATGAGGAGATGTCATCATCTAGGTTCAAGGTTACCTACCAATGATGAAAGTAGGCCTAGGGTGCAAGGTAGGACAACAACTTCATGTGATTCTGAGATACATTGAGGGTATGATCAACATGCAAAGTCAATAGTTCCAAGAAATGGCCGACACAGGATGATACTTCCTTTGAACAAGAGCGTGAGACATATGGATAACTCAGGAAGCATAGAATTAACATTTATCATCGACAAAATTTTGTGACATAGGAGGCATCAACAAACTCTCAATAGGGACTGGAAGAATAACTAGTCTGAGGAGTAAACTCTAAGTAGAATGCTCAACTTCGTAAGGTTATGCTAAACCCAAACCTTGAATGAAAATGGACTCAAGAGTTTGTGCTTTGTTCAAAGGTGACATGACTACTATCGATAGGAGATAATTCCCCTATGCACAATGCAGGGAATTGCATGCGGGACATGCACACTCGGGGGGATGTTTCCCTTATGGGTAAAGGGTGTCAATATGCAAAATATATATGAAGGGAACTACCTGGATGATGCTGAGAATTGTTGGGTCAAGAGGCTTACAATGAGAATGCAGGAGCCGACAATAGGATAAAAAATGTAAGAAGGATAATGGGATGGAATTACAACTTAACTCAACTAGTGTCCTTTTTTGTATATTTAGTTCCCTAGGCCCAAAAAAGTATAAAATAATACCCAGGAGAACTCTTCTAGCCAATGGTGAGCAAGGTATTCCTTTTTCATAAGTATTCTACTTGGTCCAGAAAAGGGTTAAACTTATACCAAAATAGACGTCCTTTCAAAACCATTTAACGAATTTGAAAGAGACAAGTTCACTCGACAATATTCTTATTTTTTGGAGTCTAAAAAGACTTAACTAAGAGTCTAGGATTTTGTTCTAAGAAGCATGTAATGGGGGAGGCTAGGGCTCCCATGCAGGTCTTTTCTCAAAATCCAGAAACTCATAGGTAGCTGACACAATCTTGGAAGAACACAAATCTCTCCAAGCCAATGAGGATATAATACTTGCAGAGGATCCTTCATCTACAATACATCGAAGAACGCCCATTATCTGGAAGGGTGCAAAAGAATGAAGGTGAGGCTCTACAAAATCATTCCAATCAAAGGAAACCATCCTAGGACTTGGAGGAAGCGTACTTGGAGAGAGTGGAATTATCCTTTGTTTAGAAGGTACAAAACTAGAAATGCTAAGGAAATGGTGGAAACACACATCACCCCCGAAAAGAAGAGTGGGATTGGCCAAAGATTGCATCGACAATGTCACTTCCTTAGACTTTTCACTCTCCAAGAGAAGAGTGGGATCGACCGAAGATTGCATAGAAACAACCACTTCTTCAACCATTGTTTGAATAGGATGCGAAACAACATGGTCAAGAGACACATCACTCCCCAAAACATGAGTGGTGTTGGCTGAAGATTGCATCGGCGTGACCTTTGGTTTAAAATGATGCGAGACAACATGGTCAAGAGATGCATCACTCCCCCAAAAAGGAGTGGTGTAGGTCGAATATTGCATCAGCATGACCATTGGTTGAACAGGATGAAAGAAAAAATGGTCAAGAGACGCAACACTCCCTAAAACAAGAGTGGTGTCAATTGAAGATTACATCAGCATGACTGTTGTATCAAACAAAGAGGGATTAGATTGTTGGGAAACAAAATATGACTTGGAAGTCATAGGGGAACTAGACAAGAGAAACTAAGGCAAACAAAGAGAAAATAAAGGAGAAAAACACCTGATACCCCAAAAAGGAAATATCCCCAGCGGAGTTGTGAATTCTGTTACAAGAAAAATATCTCTATGGCTAGAGGAAAACCAAAATAGATGGACAACACCCAAAAATCAACTCTAATCTCAAGTATACTGTATAAATGAAATGCTAATAAGATAAGGTTAGAATCCTACCTCATGCAGACGTTTGAATAATACCATCGTTGAGCATGCAACCCAAATATTTATACCTACAACTTGTTCTCAACAACCAAGATACACCAACATGTGGTAATGATATAATGTTAGCATATAAATCATCATAATCCATTAACACACATAACAAATATGCCCATGGAAATAAATAAAAATATTTGCAAGATATCAATTGGACGAGAAAAGATTATTTCTATTAATGTAATCAACATAAATACATAGGTGACAAACTTTTGTAATGACACATATCGGAACCGAGAAACAAAGTCCCTGTAATGTTCTTGACTTGGCTAGTCTAGGAAACGTTGCTAATGTGTGTGTAGGATCAAAGGTTTACAGCATATAAATGATCATACAAATAATAAACGCGACAAAGGACTGCAAAGTTTGTATTATGATATCTCTGTGGATTACAAAATGGCCGAATGCGACTGAATACATTGACAATACTCGACTAGATCAACAGACAAAGGATCTTAGTCAAAATACAAATAAGCAACTGCGATTGAATTAAATAACACTCGGCTAGATCAAAAGACAAAAGGATCTTATCTGGAACACAAATAAGCAACTAAAAGATAATACCCAGAATATGGGAGCACTGCGAAAACAATGAAGAATGATGGAAGAACTGGATGATCTTCCCCGTGACTAGGGTGTGTCTTTCAACACCAGAATCAACCAATTGGTGTATTCCTCCTAGAATACACTGAAATATCTCTCATGAGATGCACCTCTTCTCCTTAATGACAAGTCATAATCTGCATAATGTCGAATTAGGTCGCTGACCCTTCCTTTATAGCTTTCTAAAACCCTAAATCCTTGTTGAAACCCTAATTCACTGTTGACTTCCAAAACCCTAAATCACTGCTAAAACCCTAATTCACTGTTGAATTCTTCCCTCCAAGTGAATTTTACTTTATTTTATTATTCCATGATTAAATCACTTAATTGATTAATTAATTAACCATTTTACCTCTAAAAAGTGATTTATCCATCCTTATGGCTTCTCCAGCCACTGAAAGTCACTTCTCACCATCTTATCCTGTAGTGATCTTCTTCCCGATTCCGATGAGCTATCACACTAAGAAGTTTCTCCAAGTAGTATGCCAATTATGACCTTCTTAGTGAATTTAATTAAGATATGACCCATAATAACTCAAAATTACGAAAATCATCGGAATGCAGCGAAACCAAAGCCAAGTTGTGCGGAATGGATCCTGATGATGAACAATGCAATTCGGGCCCAAATAAACCCCTCAGTATCTCTCAAACTCTCTTTCACCCCTATCTGGCTACTCGGGTAGGCATAACACTCTGAAATTTTGTAATGTTATAATGTCCAAAAATGGGGACATTACAGTCCTCCCTGCCGGAAGATTGCTTGTCCTCAAGCAATAACTGAATCCAACTACATATGATACCAAGGTCCCATATCCACCTGTGTGACACAAGGTGGACTCCCCTAAAGATGTAGTCTCTCCAAGTGCTCACCACACATGAAACCCACATGCTCCTGATGAGTAGAATGATTAATGGCCAAAGAATCTCAGTCAAGTCCCCGAGCAACCACTCTACTATAAACTCAACTCCATCAAATGTTGAACTACCAAGCATTCCAATGCCCAGATCCCATATCAAAATATGATCTACAATGCCTCATGCGATATAATCCTGTAACATATCACTACCATGAGTTTCCTGCAAATAACACATGGTCTCAAACCAAAATGATTTTGTCCTACCAGACCATACCAAACCCAACATGGCCCCCACTGATTGAACATGTTGCTTCCATAGTGAGGTACTACAAGACCTCAATGAATCACCAACTAGTGATGTGCTCTCCCCAATACTGAAACTCAATGAAAAATCAAGGGGACTTCCCCATGCAAAGGTCCATTCATCTCCACCAGTCAATGAAATTCCCAACCCTGTAATCCCAGGGTCCCATGCTAGTCTCTGACAGGGACAATCATGTTGATGCTGCTCTACTCTGATCATGACTGTCTGATCAAAGTATCCATTCTGGATCCTCCACTCTTGGATCCTCATAAGATGAAACAAACTATTGACCAAATGGACTCCTGGATCCCATGTGAAATTTAGAATTTCATCACTTCCAATCCCCATTAAATGTTGATGTACCCTACCGATAACTTTCGAAATCACTCCAACCTCATCCCAATGAGAGTCTGAATATGTAACAACCTCTGAGATATCCTCTGTCCCATGGCCTAGTATACTCTCCATCATGCCCAAGGCCTCAACTGTTTTCCCTTGATGATCCACCCCTATCTTGATGTATGCAATCAAGACACTCCTGTTAGGTGGTCTCGACCAACCAACTCTCCATGCCCCCTGCCACTGTCTAGCTCCCCCTGTGCTTCTATCAATGATGAAAGTATCGAGAAAGGCCATCATAAATATCTGCAACCAACTATAGAAATGGAAAGTAGCATATGCGTTGGTCAATCCAAAGGTCTTAACCAAAAGCTCATCCATCGACACCCATGGTAAATAATCACCTATACTCATCACTGAAAACCAACCATAGGGTACAACAGTATGTATCTCTACCAACCGCGGGTCAATCATTCTCCATCCATAATCACCCACGCAACTTCTTGTACGGTGAAGGTGATCTCCCATATCTGTATACTGCTGCAAGGGAGAGGAATCTCCATGCTCTACTAAGTACATCTCCTCCCTACCATCCAGTCCATCCCCCTGAATCCCACTGTACACCTATGTATGTCTCTGTGAACTACCACTCATCATTGTGTGCCCTTGCATACTCATGTGATCTCCTGTATACACCTGCAACATCATGGATCTTGGGTGTACTATGGGGTCATATTCTACATGAAGGTCAACCAATCCTGGAACATAAATGGAAGTGTCCTCAAAACTGCCCCTAGCTCTGGAATCCCCATGTGTACATGTGTGCCCAACTGTCTCACCACCCCTTGTGAAGGGTGGTCCCTGTGACCTATGGATATCCTCATGTATCTATGGATCATATCTCTCCATACTCATTAGTGATCCTAGGTACTCCTCATGCTCCTCCCTCAACTAGTGCTCCACTGCTAAACCACCAACATCCTCTCATAATGTGGCTGAGGGATATATCTGACTCTTTGTTGAAATAGGTGCAGTGGATTTTGTTCTAGTTTCCTCAAGGAGCTCCTTTGATCTGGACTCTGATTCATGAAGGGTTTTCTGTGTGCCTTCCAAGAATCTTCGTGTTCTCACCAACTCATGAGTGATTTAGTCCACCTCAACCTCCTTCTCCCTCAATGCCCTATGATACATCTCGCCAACCTCCAATAGGTAATCCCTATCCATCAACAACTACTGGTAGTCGACCCTCATCACAATCACTCTCTCCCTAAGTGTATGAAAGTCATCAATGACAAGTCCCCCATCTAAACTATCTTGTGCCATCGAGTCCCTCCAACAATAACCTGCCACCAATGCATGTGTATCATCAATGCATCTAGTGGTTGCCATGATCATGCCCTCACTGACTCTCAACTGTCCTGCCAAGTGTCGTGACTCCTGGTCACAATCCTGCTGAGGTGCTACCTCATGCCTCTCACTGCTAGTGTCAACAATGGAATCCCCAACAACACAGTCCTCAAAATATAAGGCACTGAGTTGCCCACTGTCCCCTGTGCTACTGAGTCCTCCTGCATGCCACTGCACACCATCACCAACTATGACCCCTATCTGAATCACACCATATCCTGTATGGGTAGTTGTATCCTCCTGTGCACTCACCCTACTAATATCATCTACGCCTGGATCCCATACAGATGTGTCCAGACACATGATATGGGCATTTTGACCAATAAGGAGTGCATCCTCATCACTATAGATCAATCTTGGGAGTGAGTGTCCCAACAAGCTATCGCTTTCCACAACCTAGTCCATCAATGGAATATCCAAGATTGGTGATTCACTCTCCTCATACTGATAGGTATGTGTAAGGTCAACTATCTCCAAGAAATACATCTCCTCTTGAGTCTACAGATCCATATGTTATTTGTGTACAATCCCCACACAAGGATCCTCTACCATATTAGGAATGCCACCGATATCCTCATGTGTCATAGCTAGCATAGGTGACTGAGAAGATAAAAAATGTGGTTCACTCATCATAGGAAGCTCATCATTCTCCATACAGGACTTCCTGGAAGCCATGTCTACATCCACCGGTAGGTCATCCAACGTCCTAAGCTCATCATGTTTAAGTGCCAACACATATGAATCCTCACAAGTGTCACCACTATGTTGAAGTGTTGAATCCTCAACATTACCTGATGGGGAAGATGAAGGATATGCAATATCATCCTGTCCCTCCAACTGTCCCTCAGATGCACAAGACTCACTACCCTTATTGAACTTCTCTAAATAGGCATCTATGGTTTCATTCACATGCATCTCTTCATCCTCATTGTCATAGTGCACCTCGACAATGTGCACCTTTCCTTTACCCCTGCATCGGTGATTTGGCTTCCAAGGAACTTTGCAACTGTAGCAACACTCCCTGCATCTAATGGGTGTAGGCTCCATCTGTGCTCCTATCAATCCACTCGCTGGTAATGATGTATCTACATCCTTATTTGATTTTCCCTTTAGGCTGGTAGGAAAACCAGCTCTGATACCACTGTAATGTTCTTGACTTGGCTAGTCTAGGAAATGTTGCTAATGTTTGTGTAGGATCAAAGGTTTGCAACATATAAATGATCATACAAATAATAAACGCGACAAAGGACTACAAATTTTATACTATGATATCTCTTTGGATTAAAAAATGGTTGAATGCAGCTAAATTAACTGACAACACTCAACTAGATCAACAGACAAAGGATCTTAGTCGGAATACAAATAAGCAACTGCGACTGAATTAAATAACAACACTCATCTAGATCAAAAGACAAAAGGATCTTATCTGAAATACAAATAAACAACTAAAAGATAATACCCAGAATATGGGAGCACTGCGGAAACAATGAAGAATGATGGAAGACCTGGATGATCTTCCTGGTGACTAGGGTGTGTCTTTCAACACTGAAATCAGCCAACTAGTGTCTTCCTCCTGGAATACACTGAACTATCTCTCCTAAGATGTTCCTCTTCTCCTTAATGACAAGTCATAATCTGCATAATGTTGAATTAGGTCACTGACCCTTCCTTTATAGCTTTCCAAAACCCTAAATCCATGCTGAAACCCTAATTCACTATTGACTTCCAAAACCCTAAATCACTGCTGAAACCCTAATTCACTGTTGACTTCTTCCCTCCAAGTGAATTTTACTTTATTTTATTATTCCATGATTAAATCACTTAATTAATTAATTAATTAACCATTTTACCTCTAAAAAGTGATTTATCCATCCTTATGGCTTCTCCAACCACTGAAAGTCACTTCTCACCATCTTATCCTATAGTGCTCTTCTTCCCAATTCCGATGAGCTATCACACTAAGAGGTTTCTCCAAATAATATGCCCATTATGACCTTCTTAGTGAATTTAATTAAGATATGACCCATAATAACTCAAAATTACGAAAATCGTCGAAATGCAACGAAACCAAAGCCAAGTTGTGCAGAATGGATCCTAATGATGAATAATGCAAGTCGGGCCCAAATAAACCCCTCAGTATCTCCTGAACTCTTTGTCACCCCTATCTGGCTACTCAGGTAGGCATAACACTCTGAAATGTTGTAATGTTATAATGTCCCAAAATGGGGACATTACAGTCCCTCCAATTGGGCCTCCACCACTTCAGTCCTCCACAAAGGCAAGCTGACCTGTAGGAGTCAATGAGGTTCTCCATCACAACATAGGAAGAGCTTGGGGGATGAACACAAGAAGTTCATACTTTCAAGGACAAATGGATGCAGACTCAACTGAGGTGAAATTGTTGTAGAGTATCTTTGCGCTCTATGATTTGTTCAATGTGTTCAAGGCTTGGATATAGCTCAATTTATAGCCTCAAAATGGAATTGAAGTGTCGAGTGAGAGATTTTCCAATATATGGAAGGTCAAGGATCACAGATCTTGTTGCATGGCATGGAAACCCGATACATTTTTAAGTTTTTGAGCATCAAACCCAATATATGTGGGATATAATGGAGCAGTCCACATAGGTACGCATGATGTATGAATGTAAGGTCGTGTACATGTATAAAACGATGCATTTTAAGCTCTTGAGTGCTAGCAAAAAGGGGACATGAAGTATGCAAAGAGAAATGGATGGCCATAAGAGAAAGATGCATGGAGTGTGGAAACATTTTCTATAAAAATGATTGGGGTTCTGCATATTCTCATCCCCACAACTCCGGTCATCAATGAGTCCTCTCCATGTGGGAATGTATAACTATTTGGGGGTGCAAATTTGAAGAAGAGGACATTGGCTCGGTTCCTTAAGGAGCAGGATTTTTACCTCACTCTTGTCCTCCTGTTCCTCCCTTTGGAAATGAATATTCCCCTCTTCATTCAAATGAAAACAACAATGATAATTCCCAATTAGTGGACCTAGATCCAATTAATTCTCCTTTTATATAACCCCTGCTCAATCTGGTATTTGAAATGATGGGTGAAATCGATGGCTTGATATTCAGAATCAAGAAACTAAATATATGCATCTCTTGGTTCATTTCTCTACATCAGACTTCATCTCTTCACAACCGTATTCCAAATTAGGTTGCCTAAGATGTTGTTCTTCTGTGCTTTCATCTTCCTCTCTTGTTGGATGGCCAAATCCACACTCAACAACGATAGGTTCTGCCTCATGGTTAAAAGTGTTCTTTTTCTAGTTCATTGTTTCGATCATAGTTTTATTGTCATAGGTTATAATAGGTTAGTCTTTTTTAGGACTTTCGATAATCGTAGGAAACATTTGATACTCGATTATGTTTTTACCCTTCGGGGTGGCTTTAAATCTATTTTTTTGCTAAGGCAGGTTGGTTTCCTTCCATGGAAACCCTGCTATCAGTGTGTTGTCCACTTGTACATGAATTTTAATAGCATGTAATATAATCTTTCTTACTTAAAAAAAAAACAAATTCATATAAAGTAGACTAGGACCTAATAAATATTGCTATATTTTGTTATATCTTTTATAATTAAATATACTATAAATTGTAAATTAAAGTACTAAATTTATATAGTAAATGATATATCATAAAGGTAGGGTATTCTACTATAATATCATGGTTTTATATATTATTATAATACATATTGTATTTTTAATAGTAGTAATAAGAATTAATGTTATGTTAGGGAAATAGAAAAACCTAAATCTATGAACCAATGCAAAGGGAAAAAGTAAAAAGAGAAACGAAAAGGAGGAAAGTGTCAAACCTGATCTCCTAGGGCCCCTTAGTTGGTTTATCAAAGGGTGCCAAAAGCTACTTACCTCTAGACCACTGTCTCTTTTCATATTCTTAGGGTGCTTGATTATTTCTAGGGCATCTTTGAAGCGTCTTTTGTAGTAGTGGCCTTCTTTTTTCAGGATTTTGGTATCCTTAAGGAATACATGATGCTTGGTTTTAAGAGAATGTTCTTCCAAGGATGAAGTGAAAATACACTAATTTCTAATGTTTTCTTCATGTTCCCTAATCCTTACCTAAAATCATTATCTATTCACACCAATGTAACACTTTTCATAGGAACAAGAGACCTTGTAGATTCCTTTCCTGTGACGATGGTTAGTGGGGTCCTTTACATAATTCATTATTTTTCTAACAATTATCAGGGGTTTGAAGGAGGACATAATTTATTTCCTCTTTTATACTTTCGCAATCTTATCTGTGACCCCATGGATATAGGGAATGAAATCCTTCATGTTGGAGGTTTGATCATTCTGAGGTTGATTCCTTCCTTCTTTCTTTTCCACTGCCTTCTTGATGTATTTAACACTGTAATTGATGCTCTTAATGACCTTGTCTAGGTGGTATATATATTCTTCAAGATGTTCCCTATCAAATATTATTACTTCCCTTATGCATATGGTATTGAGAATCCCCATTTTCAGAGAAGGGTGGTGGTGGGAGTCAACACGAAGATAGCTATTTGTGTGAGTTTTATTCTTGAAGACTTTGTGTCCAAGTGTTCCTTCCTGTTTCCTAGTGACTAGTACATATAGGAAGGGTATGCGTTCATTTTCTTCTAGTTCCATGGTAAATTTGATGTCCTTAGAAATTCCATTGAGGTGCTTGAATAATTTGTTCAGTTCCTCATTTCCGTGAGGCCGCTTGACATTGGTATCATCAACATACCTTTTCCATATAGATGGTTTTAGAGGGTATGATTCAAGGTCCCTTTTCTCAAACTTCTCCATGAAGATGTTGGACACAATTGGGGATAGAGGGGATCCCATGGCCACCCCATTATTTGTTCAAAAAAATCTCCTTGAAAGATGAAAATGGTTTATCTTAGACAAACTATTGCTAGTCTAGTTGTTTGAGGATCTACAACTTCATTTATAAATTGAATAACTTAATTTAATATGATATTGGTAAAGAGGGAAACCACATCAAAGATAATGATAATTTCCTTTTATTCAAATTTAAATTCCTTGATGAGGTTCATGAAGTCACTTGAATCCTTGATGTAAGAATCCATATTTCTAACTAATGGGCCTAAGAGTTTTTCCACATACTTAGCAAGTTCATAGGTTGGGGAACTGATTTCATTGATAATGGATCTGAGAGGAACTCCTACATCATGGATCTTATGGATTACTTAGATTCTAAGGGTGATTAGGTGTCTTGGATTAAGTCATTTCTTCATCCTTTCATTCATGTTTAAATCTTTTATAACCTTGTTAGCTTCCTTAATAACCTTGGATATTGGGTTGCTACCTAGCTTCTTGTAACTGCCAGAGGTGGTGAGATGATCTTTCATTTTGGAATTTTAATCCATTTCTTCATGAAAACTATGGCCTCACCTTTGTAATCCTTTAACATCACAATTTTTTCATTGCTTCTGAGGTTCATGAGGGCTTCATGCTCCTTTTTTATTATGTTAATTTTCAATGATTTTGAAATTTTGAGAACTAAGGAACAATCCTGTCTAATGGAATCCTTGTCTTCATCATTGAGATTTTTTATGTTGTCTTCTATGCTACAAACTATGATCTCTACCAGGATGGTTCTTGGAGCAACGACAAAACTCAATCCTTTCTTTAAAATGCTCATTTTTTCATTTTTCAATTTATGGTTGGATAGGTTCACTACTTTCCTAGTGTCATTTTATGAAATGTTCTTTTGTTTTATTTCTAGCTTCTCTAATTTCTTGCCATGGCATTCTCTTTCCGTACATCCCTCTCCCTTGGATTTCAATGCGACACTAGCATCCAAAACCATCCATAAGTTTACTCATATTTCATACGTGAGATTCAAGTGCAATTACAAATCCATACATGATAGAGAGTCCAATAGTGCATGGGTTCTTCTTATCTCTCCTCATATAAGGGCATGTATCAAGTTGTCAAATGTTTTATAATTCCATCTACTTTGCAAACAATGCTTAATGGATGAAAAAATTGGGATTAAACTATTATCCATGCATCATTTTAGAAAATTGAGATAAAAAACTCTTCTATTAGTTTTTCCATTAAATATAATTTTTTCCCGGTTTCCCCTCCATACAGGGAAGTGATCATTGTTTTCAAATTTTTGTGGAGAGGAGTTTTAGAGAATTCATTTTCCAGATATTCCATAGTTAAATCCATATTGTTAGTGTTGTTTCGAATCTGAATCAGGATTCATCTTCAAGTCTAATCATCAAATATGAGAGTTTCTCATATATGCAATAAATACATAAGATGCGAGACATTTTGAAACTAAACATGTCGGCTAAATGAAACCTTGAATTAAAAACCCTAAAAAACCCTAAAATCATAAACAATACTACATAATAACCCTAAATATATAATAAAACCTAGAAATATATAGGTTCGAGAATGTGTAACCATTCAAAACCAAGTACAATGTCACAACCATCCATGTCGATAGAAAACATATGAGATTTCAGGTTCTACTGACAAATTTGCAAGTGCACATTTTCACAATGCCCCCGACATTTCATGGAACCTCCATTGGCAATCGTGATCTAAAAATTGTTAACCGTACAAATATAATAATTTATTTCTTGGACAATGTGGCGATGAATAAAATTACGGGTGGTACCACTATCAACTAGGATGATGAATTTCCTATGCTTAATGTATCCAATTAAGAGTAGAGAAGCTAGTGAGGGTGTTTAGTGAAATCAATGGTTCAACTTATAGAGGATCAGAGGGAGGAGTAAGATCATCTTTTTGGGGTATTTCCTCAATGGGGGAAGCATCAACATCCTCGGTAGAAGCATCCTCAAAGAGAGCCAAAAACATTTGAACTGCTTTTTACACTTGTTCCCTAGAAAACATTTATCATCACAATTATAACAAAGGACCTTGAGTTGGAGTTCAACCATTTATTCCCTAGTTAATGTATATATATTTATAGGAGTGGCATGAGGGGAAGTATTGGGGGGTCTAGATTAGGGAATAAAAGAGTGTTTTCTATTCTAGGAAGAGATGACCTGTTGTTCTTCCTTGGTGGTGTAGTAGCTTCCAACCATGTATGGGGGTGATCCATTGGGACCTAGGCTCAGATTTCATCCTTTAGGCCAGTGATAAATAATTCCCTAAAGAAGGAATCTGACATGCCCTTTGTTCTAAAATCCAAGTTCTCAAAGGTAGAAATAAATTCTTCCACTATGCCAAATTGTTTCAACTTGGTCAAACGACCCAAATGGTGTGTGTGGGTATTAAATCAGTCATAAAGTTTGGCCACAAATTGTATCCAAGAAACAAACCCTTGGCGTGAATGTTTATTCCATTACCACCATTTCCAACATTCAAGATCCAGATAGACAACATTGTAATGAATTTTTTTCGTGTTCACCAATGATTCCATGCAAAGATAAATAATGTTCCATTTGATTGACCTGACCCGTGGGATCCAAACCATAAAATTTGTTCACCTCAAATTTGGGAAGATGCAGTTCATGTTGAAAGTGGTTGGAATGAAAGGGAATGGAATGGGTGTTGGACAACTGAGAGGGGGGGG
>JZKD02S1520524.1:456025-468105 GCA_000966675.3 Picea glauca | reverse complement strand
GTTGTTACCGTGCTTAAACAATTATGCTTATTTTAAAATCTTTACAGAGAACTCAATGACAATCAAAATAATGCGGGGAAGTAAGAAATAGAACATTCAACATCATTCACACATATGAGATACACAGAGGCATACATTTCCCGAGGAAACCCATACAGGGTAAAACCTCTTCTTCCTTATATGATAAGTAATCTTTACATTCTATACATTATCATACATATGATCTCCAATTCATTGTGAGGCTACAACCTCTTTTTTGCAAGCTGCAACTTGTTGAGAGCACCAACTCTCTAGATTCTCTAGCACCCACTAGAAGGAAGCACCGACTCCCTGGTTTCTCTAGCACCCACTAGAAGGAAGCACCAACTCCCTAAGAGTTTCAGCACCAACTGGATGGAAGCACCATCTTCCAGTTACACAGGCACCGACCCGTATATCAGAGAACCAATGTTCTCCCTTGCACCACCCTGCCACCCTGGTTTTTCCAGCTGCAACTAGATGGAAGATACAACTCCCTAATTTCAAGCACTCACTTGAACCTCTAAGGACAATATTCCTCCCTAGAACCTCCCTACCACCCTGAAATATAAAGTTTTCTATATATAAATTTATCACAGTGATACAATATTTATCAATGGCTTATCGGTCTCAATGCTATTCTACTACACTGCTCTTCTCTACCTGCATCAATGTCTTCCTGCACTCCTTCATTACACTTTATGTTTTGTGCACCATGTCCCATATATGCACCATTCCTCTTCTGTGCATTTCAGTTGTTGCACTCTGCCTCCTTCTACACACCTGAATCACTCTCAATAACCCGCATCTCATCTCTATTATGTGTTTTTATACACTCTGTGCATCTTTTTCATCCTCTATTCACAATTCTTGTGCATGATCTCCCCATGTTGAGTGCTCTACCTATTCATCATTACAACTCTTTAGCTTCTCTGGCAGATGAACCCATGTGTCCATCATCAATGGGTGTTATGCTAAGATTCCTTAGCCTCTCTAAAAGTCGAGACTCTTCCTCTTCTCTGTCATAGTAGAGCTCATTCCTTCTGTTGCAGTTCCAAGATCCAACTGTCTTACATCTGTCAATAGCCTCTATGAAAAGTATTCATGACACTGTAAGATGCCTCAAGACTCTTCATCTTCTTTGGAGATCACCCTGAAGTCTCTTCGAGTCCTCTGACAGAAACCATCAGTCGTTTCTAGTTGTTACACTGTGAACCTCCAAGAAAATGCATCAACAACTGAATCGTAACTGATCGATTAACTATGAAGAGAAATAGTATCCCTTCGATCATATTTCCAAGTATCCAACACTGTTGGTTCATAAATGATGGGTCTCACACTTATATTCAGCATTTCAGCATTTCAGCATTCCTATGGTGAGGCATCTCAACTCTCCAAGTCGCGATCTCCAAAATAGAGATTAGCTTCATGCTACCTCCTCCCTTGAGCCTTCATCGATGTGACCATAGGTTATGACCAGGGGCCAATTCTAAACACGCATTTCACATTTCATGTTTCGGGGATTCTGTGATGAGTCGTCTCGACTCTCCATGTCCCAAACTCTGAAATGGATCTTGTCTCTTCGAGCTCTTCTTAAGAGCTCTTCGATGATGTGACCACCGGTGGTGACCAAGTGCTTATCCATAAAGTGCTTTTGCAATTTCACATTTTGGCATTTCTATTATGAAGGGTCTCAACATTCCAAGTCACGATCACCGAAATGGAGCTTGGTTGCACTAGCTCCTTCCTCCATCTTCCACAAATGTGACCACTGGCTGTGACCACAACCTTATTCGAAATCACATTTCGACATTTCGTCATTTTGAAATTCCTGTGGTGAAGTGTTTCGACACTCCAACTCCCGGTATCCGAAACCTACACCAAAAGGTGTTTTTTGCATTTTGGCATTCCGACATTCCTTGTGATGAAGTGTTTTGACACTCCAACTCTCGGTATCTGAAACCTACACCAAAAGGTGTTTTTCGCATTTCGACATTTTGGCATTCTGACATTCCTTGTGATGAAGTGTTTCGACACTCCAACTCCTGGTATCTGAAACCTACACCAAAAGGTGCTTTTCGCATTTCCGCATTTCGACAGTCTGGCCTTCCTTGTGATGAGATATCTTGACGCTCCATGTCGCGATCCTCGAAATGATCTGAATGTATTTTGGCGTTTAGCATTTCAGGACTTTGGGACTCCTATGATGAAGAGTCTCGACTCTTGACTCCTCCAACTCCTGGTATCCGAAACTCTGAAATGGAGTCTTTGTTGATGTGCCTGTTTCAGGATTTCAAGGTTTCACATTTTGCAAGTTCCTGTCATGAGTTGCTTCCTTGACTCCTCCAGCTCCCGGTATCCAAAATTCCAAAATGGAGTTTACACTTCTAATCTTGCCATGCGATCATCGTTGCGCTGCTGGTTTTGCCACTTTCTCTTGTTCGTCATCATCGGGCTGAGCTTGCCATCAATGAAAAACAAATACACTACCTTATGTATGCTTGTTCTTGACATCAAATGAACTAGCACACTCTTGCACTCTCCGTTCACCTCTCCACTATCTCTTTTGGTCTTCACAAGCTTTCTCTGCTACATCTCCCCAAAATATTTCTAGTGCTTGCCTGGCACATTATACCTATACTCAAGCCATCATCACTACTGTACTTTCCATCAATGACAAGCATACGTTTCCTGTAAAACATGCCAACAATCTCCCCCTTTAGCATTGATGGCAACAAAGGCACCCAAATCTGTTCTTTTCTCCCCCTCTAACATCAATGTCAAATAAAACATGCTCCCCCTGAGTTGTTACAGTATTTTTCGGAGGTATCAGATATTCAATCAATACAAACTCCCCCTAACAGGATGGACTCTTTTAGGTGTGAGATGGGATGAAACCCAACTTCTGTCGGAGATATTCAAATGGTGTCTTGGCTAGGGGTTTAGTGAAGATGTTTGTTATTTGTTCTATGGTTGGAATGTAATGGACCTGAACAATCTGATTGGTAACCTACTCTCTCAGAAAATGGTATTTTATGGAAATATGCTTGGTCTTGGAGTGGAATACATGATTCTTGGACACACTGATGGCACTAGTGTTATCACAATGAATTGGGATTGGTGCAACATATTTTACCTCCAAGTCTACAAGTGTCTAAATCATCCATAATACCTAAGTGCAACAAGTAGCAACATCAATGTACTCTGCCTCTGCAGTTGATAAAGAAATGGAACCTTGTTTTTTACTCAACCATGCTACTAGAGAATCTCCTAAGAAGAACGCACCTCCACTCATGATTTTCCTTTCATCCATGCAGTTGGCCCAATTAGCATCTAAGTAGACTGATAATTGAAAATTCTGATTCTTAGGATACCATAGGCCATAACTCATTGCTTCTTTCAAATATCTCAATATCCTTTTGACAGCTAGAAAATGACTCTATTTAGGTGCAGCCTGATATCTTCCTACGATTCCAACAACATGCATTATGTCTATACGAGATGTTGTGATGTACAATAGACTGCCTATCATTGACCTATATGAACTTTGAGCAACATCAGGTAAGTCATCATCCTTGCTTAATTTTCATCCAGTAACCATAGGTGTGCCCACAGGTTTAGAATCTTCCACTTGAAACCTTTTCAACATTTCTCTTAGATATTTTTCTTGAGAAATGAACATCCCTTCAGACCTTTGAGTAATTTGCATACCACGAAAAAATGACAGTTCACCTATCATAGACATTTCAAACTCAGACTTCATGGCAGAACCAAACCATTGTACCAATGAATCCTTATTACATCCAAAGATGATGTCATCTACATAGACCAACATGATGAGCAAATAATTATCATTTTTTTTGATATATAGATTGTTGTCCACTATTCCTCTCTTGAACCCTTTGTCTTTGAGATACGTATCCAGTTTGTGATACCAGGCACGAGGGGCTTGTTTTAACCCATATAAATATTTCTTCATCTTTCATACTAAGTTAGGGTTATCAAACAGTTCGAAACCCTCTGGTTGTTCTATATATACTTCTTCATTTAAATCTCCATTTAGAAAAGCTGACTTGACATCCATTTGATAGACTTTAAACCTTTTATGACAAGCATAGGCAAGAAATATTCTGATAGCTTCTAATCTTTCTACATGCACAAATGTTTCATCAAAATCCAATCCTTCTATTTGAACATAGCCTTTACAGACCAATCTTGCTTTGTTCCTGACAACTTGTCCCTTCTCATTCAACTTATTCTTAAAGATCCATTTGGAACCAATGATATTTTTACCTTCAGGTCTATGAACCATCTCCCACGTATTGTTTTTCTCAATCTGATCAAGTTCATCATTCATTTCTTTAACCCAATGGTCATCTTTGCTAGCTTCATTAAAATTCTTGGGTTCCAGCATGGATATGAAAGATATATGTGATTGTTCAATGTTTTTTATTATCTTTCTCCTAGTTTGTACACCTTTGTCTTTTTCACCAATTATCTAACTTGCAGGATGATTCATTTGAGTGATTCTGGAGGAGGAATTTGAAGTTGTTTGTTGATTTGAGTCTGTCTGAGTATCTGTGTCTTCATCTGATTCAAAGTCTTCATTTTTTTATTCTTGGACCTATTCATCTTCAACTTTAGCCGTGTCCTTTGTAGAAGACTCATTATTATACACCTCTCTTGCTGGGATTCCTTCATCAACTTTTATGTCAATACAATCAACCATTTTATGCAGCCTCTCATTATAACATCTGTATCCTTTACTGTTTCTAGAATACCCTAAGAAGATACCTTCATCAGCCTTGTCATCATATTATCCAAGGTTCTCATCATTATTCTTTATGTAACATTTACTCCCAAAGACTTTGAAGTGTTTGATTGAAGCATGTCTCCCATACCATAGTTCATAAGGTGTCTTGTCACTTTGTGGTCTGAGGTGGGATTTGTTAAGAACATGGACTGTTGTGTGTATTTATTCTACCCAATAGGTTTGACCAATGTTCTTCTCCTTCATCATTGACCTGGCCATTTGTTGCACTGTTCTATTTTTCCTCTCAACTACTCCATTTTGTTGTGGATTTATTGGGATTGTGTATTCTCTCTTGATCCCATGCTTATCACAGAATTACTTAAAATCACTTGACATAAATTCTCCTCCTTTGTCTGATCTTAGTGCCTTTAACCTCTTGCCTGTTTGATTCTCAGTTAAAACCTTAAATATTTTAAACTTTTCAAATGCTTCAGCTTTTTCCTTGAGAAAGGCAACCCAAGTAAGTCTGGAGTAATCATCAATAATCAACATGAAGTAGTTTTATTTCCTTGTGCCTTCCTGTCTTGATGGTCCACATAAATCCATATGAACTAGTAGGAGTGGTTTCTCTGTTGAAGTAGAGCTCTTGGACTTAAATTGTGTCCTGTTTATCTTTCCTACTTGGTAGGGTTTAGACATAGAATCTTGGGGCTTTGATATTCTCAGAAGATCTTTTACTGCCTCAAGATTTTTGAGCTTGATTAAGTGTTCAAAGTTTAGATGTCCAAGTCTCCTATGACATAACCATATTTCATCATACTTGCTTAAGTGGCATTCTTATTTTTCTTCTTTTAACACAAAGACATTGTTTTATGTTCTTATCCCTTTTGCAACTAGCTGTCTTGAATTCACAAATTTTATTCTACAGTCTTTGGAGGTAAAAATGACTTCACATCCTCGGTCATAGACTTGAATGAAACTAAGCAGATTATGTTTCAGACCTTCTACAAACAACACATCTTGAGCTTTCCCTTTTCCATTACTCAAACTTACCATTCCTTTACCTTTAATTTTTCCTGGTGCATCATTTCCAAAAGTTACATTCCCTGATTTTCTTTCACTTAGAGTTAGAAACTTACTTTTGTCTCCATTCATATGTTTGGAACATCCACTATCAATATACCAAGGATTCTTTTGTCTTTGGGCTGATAAAACTAGTCCACACTTGTCATCTTCTTTCTTCTTCCAAACCTTGACTTTTTCAGCAGTGGGGATCAAATTTGGCTTGTAATTCCTTAAGCGACAATATGCAGCTTTATGTCCATAGTTATGACAAATGTAACATTCTGGTTCACTAAATATAAGATCATAGCGATTGTTATGCTCATAACTATTGTTATGTTTAACCTGCATCCTTTTCCCATCCACCGCATGATTTATAGTCCGAGGTTGTTTGTTCCTTGGTTGTATCAGTCTTTGTTGTGGAAGATGGTTATTCGTTGAATATCTTGATTGTTCATATCTAAATCTTAAAGAACAGTTTACAACTTTGTGACCAAAGTTAGAACAGAAAAAACAATATCCATAGAAAAATCTTGGGTACCTGGAAAATGGTTGTCTTCTTTGAGGAGGTCGATTTCTTTCATGATGATGATTTCCTTGAGATGGGAGTGCATTATTTCTTTGTTCTACAGATTCATTCATGGAACCTTTTTCTTTACTCCTCCTGGGCGACTGATTGTCTTCCTTTGTTTCTGCAGGTTTTTTTTTGTCATTGGTTGTAGATTTGACAAACTTGATGGCTTCTTTGTTTCTTGGCTGACCACTACTTGATCCCTCTTCATAAACCAAACCAATTTTCAGCTTTGGATTCCTTTTTTGATTCAAAATGGTGGCTAATACTTCCAAATCTTTGATACTTGATAGATTCTGATGATACAAGGCTTGAAACTTCTCCAACTCTTTCCTAGTTTTCACTACTTCTTCTTCTAGAGCTTTTCATCTTGCCTTCTTTTCTGGTAACTGTTGTTTCAGAATGTCCTCTATTTTTTTTGCCTCTTCTAATTCCACTTTTAGTAGGGAAAAGTCTTCATCAGGCTGTTTACTGTCTTTCCTGAACTGTATCAACAATTGTTTTTTCTTTTTGTTCTTAATTATGAGTCTAACAATCTCTTCCAGTGCATTGATCAGTTCTCCTTCCATATCAACCACAACTTCTTCTTAATTAGCCTCACTTCCTATGATTTTATTATCATAATCCTCTTTGGCCATAAGTATGAAGTCATTTAGTTTATCTTCAATAGAGGAGTCATTGTCTTCATCATCTGAAGGATCATCATCATTGTTTACACAAAGACTTTTCTTCTTAAAATTATTCTCTTTAAAAACATTTTTGTGTTTGTGCTTCTCGTCATTATCACATGTCTGATCCTTTATTTTGTGAGGAAATTTATTTGCAAAATGACCTATCTTACCATAGTTGAAACATTTGAAAGGTAGTTTACCTTTGTATTTGCTTGATCCCTTCTTTAGTCTCTTCACAAATTTTTCTTCAATTTCATCAAGCTCAAAATCCTCATTCTTGTCTGCCTTAAATGATGCTTCTCTAGAGGTGGGTTTATCTTTAACTATTCTCATTTCATATGCAGTCAATGTTCCTAGAAGTTGATCAAATTCCAAGGTTTTTAGATCATTAAGTTCTTCTATAGAAAAGACCTTCGGGTTGAAACTATCTTGTAGAGATCTCAAAATGTTTTGAACTAAAGAAGGTTCCTCAATTTTTTCACCAAGTGCTTTCATTGCATTTACCAGTTCTTCAACTCCGAGAACGTATTTTCTAACATTTTCATCTTCTTTCATATTCAGTTGTTCAAATTGTACTATGTAGGTTTGAAGCTTGGTGTCCTTTACCTTCTCATTACCTTCATAACTGCTAATGAGTTTGTCCCACATTTATTTGGCATTTCCTAGGTGCATAACTTTACGAATTCTGCTTCTACAAGCCCACTCAAGATAGCATTCATAGCCTTAGCATTGAAGATAAATTGTAGCTTGTCATCCTTATTAGCTAGTACAACTGGCTTTACATAACCAGTATCTACCACATCCCATACATCTGCACCTAAAACAATTATATAGGTTCTCATTCTAACTTTCCAGAAGGCAAAGTTTGTTCCATTGAATAGAGGGGCCTTATTGGTTGAATTTACTTCATGGATTGACATGTTTAAGCTCTAGGATCTACCCTTAGATAAAAGGGGCCAACTCTGATACCAATTGTTGGAAAACTGAGAAGGGGGGGGGGTGAATCAGTTGTTACTGTGCTTAAACAATTATGCTTATTTTAAACTCTTTACAGAGCACTCAATGACAATCACAATAATGCATAGAAGTAAGCAATATAACATTCAATATCATTCACACATACGAGATACACAAAGGAAAATATTTCCCGAGGAAACCCATAAAGGGTAAAAAACTCTTCTTCTTTATATGATAAGTAATATTTACATTCTATACATTATCATACATATGAGCTCCAACTCATTATGAGGCTACAACCTCTGTTTTGCAAGCCGCAACTTGCCGAGAGAACCAACTCTTTGGATTCTGTAGCACCCACTAGAAGGAAGCACCGACTCCCTGGTTTCTATAGAAACCACTAGAAGGAAGCACCAACTCCCTAAGAGTTCCAGCACCAACTGGATGGAAGCACCAACTTCCAGTTACACAGGCACCAACATGTATATCCGAGAACCAATGTTCTCCCTTGCACTACCCTGCCACCTTGCTTTTTCTGGCTGCAACCAGATGGAAGCTACAACTCCCTATGTTCAAGCACCCACTTGAACCTCCGAGGACAACATTCCTCTCTAGCACCTCCCTACCGCCCTGAAATATAATTTTTTCTATATATAAATTTATCACAGTGATACAATATTTATCAATGGCTTACCAGTCTCATCACTGTTGTGCTACACTGTTCTTCTCTACCTGCATCAATGTCTTCTTGCACTCCTTCATTACACTTTATGTTATTTTACCTTTTATGCTCTATGCGCCATGTACAATCTATGAACCATTCCTCTTCCGTGCATTTTATTTGCTGCACTCTGCCTCCTTCTACACACTTGAATCACTCTCAATAGTCCCTGTCTCTTCTATGTTCTGCGTTTTTATACCCTTTGCGCATCTTCTACATCCTCTATTCACAATGCTTCTACATTCTCTCCCCATGTCGAGTGCTCTCCCTGATCATCATTGCAACTCTTCATCTTCTCCGGCAGATGAACCCATGTGTCCATCATCACTGGGTGTTATGCCGAGATTCCTTAGCCTCTCCAGTAGTTGAGAATATTCATCTTCTCTGTCACAGTCGAGCTCATTCCCTATGTTGCAGTTCCAGGATCCAATGATCTTACATCTATCAATAGCCTCTATGAATAGTCTTCATGCCACTAGAAGATGCCTCAAGACTCTTGATATTCTTTATCGATCACCTTGAAGTCTCTTCGAGTCCTCTGATAGAAACCATTAGTAATTTCTAGTAGTTACACTATGAACCTCCAAGAATTGTAACTGATCGATTAACTGTGAAGAGAAACAGTAGCCCTTCGATCAGATTTCTAAGTATCCAACACCATTGGTTCATAAATGATGGGTCTCATGCTTATTTCTCCATTTTGTAATTCGACATTTCGGCATTTCGGCATTCCTATGGTGAGGCATCTCGACTCTCCAAGTCGTGATCTCCGAAATGGAGATTCACTCCATGATACCTCCTCCCTTGAGCCTTCTTCGATGTGACCATAGGTTATGACCAGGGGCCAATTCTGAACACGCATTTTGCATTTCACATTTCGGGGATTTTGTGATGAGTCGCCTCAACTCTCCATGTCCCAAAATCTGAATTGGAGATTGTCTCTTCAATCTCTTCTCTACAACTCTTCGACAATGTGACCACCGGCGGTGAGCAAGCACTTATCCATAAATCACTTTCGCAATTTCGTATTTTGGCATTTCTACTATGAAGGGTCTCGAAACTCCAAGTCGCGATCACCAAAATGGATCTTGGTTGCAATAGCTCCTTCCTCCATCCTCTGCAGATGTGACCACTGGTTGTGACCACAATATTATTTGAAAATGCATTTCGGCATTTCGTCATTTTGGCATTCCTGTGGTGAAGTGTTTCTACACTCCAACTCTTAGTATCCGAAACCTACACCAAAAGTTGTTTTTTGCATTTCCACATTTCAGCATTCCGAACTTCCTTGTGATGAAGTGTTTCGACACTCCAACTCCCGGTATCCGAAACCTACACCAAAAGGTGTTTTTCACATTTCGGCATTTCGGCATTCCGACATTCCTTGTGATGAAATGTTTCGACACTCCAAATCCTGGTATCTGAAACCTACACCAAAAGGTGTTTTTTGCATTTCCGCATTTTGGCATTCCGACCTTCCTTGTGATGAGATATCTTGATGCTCCATGTTGTGATCCTCGAAATGATCTGAAGGTATTTCGACGTTTAGCATTTTGTGACTTCGGGACTCCTATGATGAAGAGTATCAAATCTTGACTCCTCCAACTCTCGATATCCGAAACTTCGAAATGGAGTCTTTGTTGATGTACCTGTTTCAGGATTTCGCATTTCTCAAGTTCTTGTCTTGAGTTTCTTCCTTGACTCCTCCAGCTCCCGGTATCAAAAACTCCAAAATGAAGTTTATGCTTCTGATCTTGCCATGTGATCATCATTGCGCTGCTGGTCTTGCCACTTTCTCTCAATTTTCATCGTCGGGCTGAGCCTTCCATCAATGACAAACAAATATTCTTCCTTCTGTCTACCTTTTATTTCCATCAAATGAACTAGCACACTCTTGCACTCTACGTGCACCTCTGCACTATCTCTTCTAGTCTTCACAAGCTTGTTCTACTGTGTCTCCCCAAAATACTTTTGGTGCATGCCTGACACATTATACCTGTACTCAAGCCATCATCGTTGATGTACTTTCCATCAATGACAAGCATACGCTGCCTGTAAAACATGCCAACAATGGGAGGATTCAATGCCTTTTGGGTTACAAAGTGGTGCAAAAGAGAGAGGATCTCGGGATTGGGTAAACATTGTTGTCAATTTGTTCATTGCTAGTGGAAGTTCTTCTAGGTTGGTGAGCCGAGCATTGATTTTTTCAAGTTGGTGGAGCCGAGAATTGATGGAAGCAATTTTTGAATTAAGGCCAGAGATATATTTTTTGGTTTGTTGATTGGATTTGTCCAAGGTGGTGATGTGACTATCAAAGTCTTGATTATGGGTGTGAGACATTAGGGAGTGATTGGGGTTGGTGGGTCCACATAAAAAAATGGCTTACTAGAGAAGGGTACCATGATGATCAATGCAAAGAGAGGAATTCAATGGGATAGGTGGCAAATAAGAGTTTTGGAAAGGGTGGGTGGATCCACAAAAAAAAGAGGCTTATAAGTGAAGGGTGCCACTGTGATAAGGACAGAGAGAGGAATCCAATATAGGATCCAAATAAGACTATTGGCAAGACCGTTATACATTTTTTTTACTCTTGTAGAGTTATACTCCGACCTGAAGAATACTATAGTGACTAAATGCTCAAATTGTTAACATTGAAAATTGTGTAGGAATTTCGTAACCAGGATGCAGGAGGCAGGGTTATTTGGTGATATATCCTTTCTATTCCTTTTTTGTTCCCAAGGGTTAGTATTTTTAGGGTTTCTAAAGAAAATGGTTTTCTTTGCGTTGTCACTCTCTGATATATGTGCAGGGTCAAAAAATGGTACTCGACCAATATCTTCGAGAACAAACTAAGGAGGTGTGATCGTACTCTTAGTTGTACTACCTGATTACCCAAGTGTTATCACTGAGAGTCACACTTAGACTGTTGTAAGTTAAATCCCAGTACCCATGGGTGAAATCACGAAGGTGGGTTACACTTTCGTGACAATCGGGTCTCCAAATTTTCGAAAAACATATTTTCGGCCGAACTAAATAAATTTTTCGGCCGAAAGATATTATTTTCGGCCGAACTATTGTTCGGCCGAAAACATAAACGTCAAATCGAACGGAGCCATGAACGGGCCCTCGATTTGCGTGTAGAAATTTGGTCGGCCGGATATTTTTTTTCCGGCAATAGTTGTTCGGCCGAACTATTTTTCGGCCGAAAGATTGTTCGGCCGAAAGATTTTTTATATAATTGCCACACATCGAAGTGTGACGGTTAGAAACTTTTTTGGTTGAGAGGCTCTGTTTCTATGTCGCCGAGGTCGAGAGCTCTGTAGCCGA